>JARK01001356.1:129734-150749 GCA_000688135.1 Ancylostoma ceylanicum | reverse complement strand
CCCCCCCCCCCGCCCACTTTCTGCGTCCGCCACTGGTGTGCATCCATAATTTTCTAGGTCTATCTTTACGATTGAAACAGCTTTGTTCCTATCCTTCTGGACATTTGCGAGAAAAATTTTGAAAAATGGGCGTGGGAGCCAGGCCAAGCCATATGGACGTTCCATCAGCTCCCCTGACATCCATACGAGACACAATTCTGGAATTTTTTGTGCTTTTCCAGGTTGCTCACCCCATAAAGAATCAGTCAGTTTTCCACTAATTTGTTCTCTGTAACTTATTTTTTCTACTACTAATTTGCTCTATCTAATTTATTTTTATCTTATGTCCTTTATTATTTCCTCTATCTCTCCTCTTTCATCTCCCTATTTCTCCCACTCACCTTTTATTCTCTTTCCATAATATCTTCTGTATTTTCGTCCCTTTTCGTGTAAATTTTAGTCATTTCTAGAATTTGAATGGAAAGTCAAACAATCTATTTCTTCATTGCAGGGCTTTTTTTGTGATAAAAATACAGTATTCCAATGTTCTTTGTCTGGATACTTCAGTTTGCGTCCTTCTCCTAAATTCTGGACGAAATTTTTAGTAATGTCACTCAAAGCAAAGGGCATGACCAAGGCTTGGGAAAAATAACCCAGAATCTACGCGAAATGCGGATGAAATTCGCGGACCGTTTTAAAAACGCGCGTTTCATGCAAAGTTCGGCTGGAATTCATCCAGAAACTGCCCATGGGAGTTCACACAACTGGCACACATACTTTGAACATTGAATTACCAGGTTAATTGGTAACTGTTACCACATATGGGTGAATGAAAGATGCAGGATTTATCTCTGGTTGTTGAGACAAATTCTTACGTTCATTCGACACCACTTTAAGGTTTTCTCGATTTTTTGTGGTGAACTCTTTCGAAACGTCGTTTCATGTATGTAGGGACCGTTTTTTAGTAAATTTTACTAGACTCCCATTTTCCCTTTCCTTATGGATTTTCTAAATCCAGAAAATTTGCCCTCCATCGAATTTCGGTGTTTCTTTGCAGATTTTAATTCATGCATCGTCATAGAGGCATTTCGCTTCTCCCTTTTTTCCTAAATACTTCTGGGAAACTTTAGAGAAATTATAAATCGTTCGTTCATTCGAATAGAAAAAAAAACAGCTGTCATTTTCCAGCAATTCTTTGTTCGAGTTTTTTTTCCTGGAGAATTTCTCAGCTGCGCGGCTCTAAAACGAGCGCAAGAATCCATAGCGGAAGTGCGCCGAAACCAAATATGTCGCCGGACATTGCGCCCCGACCGGAGTTGCAGCCAGCGATTGCGCGATCTTCCGGTGGATGATTTTCGATTTTTGACCAAATACTCTTTTTTTTTTTGGGGTTTTAACTTGGCAATCTGCCAGCTTCTGCCGTAGCGCTTCGTCCGCCAGACGCTCACCCCCGTAGCTTCCTTCTCCACGTCCCCAACATGCAGTGTTCTGTGGTGATTGCTTGTGTTTTATGCGGTCGGTGGCAATGGGTGTGTTCCGCGCACTCATCCATACTTCCCATCGAATGTCGTCGACGTCGACATCGCTGCCCCCCGGGGGAGCTGGCTGGGGGTGGGTGGTGTGTCGAGAGGAAAGAGCACGTGAAAACAGCTGATTTCATGGCGTGCTCCGCAGCACCGCGAGCCTCGTACACAGTTACTAATTCTGTCTTCTCGTACCTACATTTGCTTTAATCCTCTCCAAATTTACCTACACTCCAGAAATTTAATGCTAGCCTTGGATCTGAATCGTAAATGCTCAGTATCAGTACCAGTAAAAAGTTTTTTGAGCAAAGGAATCCAGGTTTTCTTATAAAAATTCAAGACAAAGCTTTTAGAAATTTATATTTCAGTTTTTCTTCCTTACTGTTTTGTTCTGCCCAGAAAATGCTGTGCTCCCGTTGTCTTCTAGTTAAATATTCCGTCTTCATTTTTTTCTGTATGGCAGTGTTTGTGAAGCTCGGCGCACTTTTTTCCGTTGTATCGAATAAGTAAATAAAGTGAGTAAATAAATAAATCTGGAATAAGCCCTTTTTAGCTTCGCCGATCTCAATTTACAAGATTTTCCATGACTTATAGAATTTTTTTCCAATATCAAGCACAAAACCGATATAATCGAATCTTTCCTGTATTTTAAGCTAGGGTTTCTGATATTTATTCATTTAAATGTACATCTATAGCACAGGCAATTTTCTGAGATCAATTATGTCGATGGTACTACATATGTATGCGATACAGTTTTTATGTGGTTCAAAGCAGCGGTTTTAGGTTACCCTAGGTTGAATTTTCTGATCTTGCTACTTATATCCAGAATTCCCCTTGTATAATATTTGTCACGTCTCGCTGGCAGTTTATTCCTCCTTCTGAGAAGTTTTTTCTTTACCTCACTAAAAAAAAGTTTCAGATTTCATACCAGTTCTCTCCCGAAGAATAAACAACTTTATTCGTTCGCGCGAATCCAACATTAAATGGCAAATTACAGAAAAATAAAAACATACATTGCGCGTCGATCGCGGTGATCCATCCACGGCCTCGACAAGGACTCTGAGCAACCGCGCCGCGTGTGCCGGAATCGTTGTCGTCAGCCGTCGGAGTGCTATTTCTAGGCGCTTTTCTTTCCAATTTGGTGATCTTTCCATTTTTTTCAAGCTTCATAACGAGAACTAGCGTTATGGCAGCAAACGACATCGATTCTCGCGCACGCGGCGCCGTTGCGCGGCGTGCTTTTCAAGGACGTGAATGGGTCACCGCCTTCGACGCTCACTGTAAACACGACGCGAATTAAAACTACAGAAGCCGTGATAAACAGCATTTGTAGAAGAATGGCAACGTACAATATATGAGAATTTAGGAATTTTCAGTAATATCTTAACGAAAAAATTAGGTGGAAGTTAGTAATTGCTTCAAAATTGAGAAGCGAAGGCAAAGGAGCGATGCCAGATGCTTCCCATTAGGATGTTTGAAAGTGCTTGCCGTTAGCTATTGCTCCAGCAGCCGCTTCTGGAAAGTTTGCATTGGCGCGATTTTTGCATGGCGGTGAAGTATGAACACAACCTGATTCGCTGAATTTCTAAGAAGTTTTTCCGTGCCTGGGAACGCTTAAAAATTTTCTTTGGAATCAGAAACATGTTTAAAGATTTACGCATCCACTTGTCCTTTTTATTGCTCCGGCTGGAGTACATGTTTACATCATGGAGCTGTACTCAGTACTTGGTTTATATTCTTTTCTCAACTCTTTCCTTTTGGATAATTTGACTACTCTTCTACTTTTTCTCTTTTCCTTCCCGGGATCCTGATCCTAGCTGCCGCTTGGACAAATCGATTGGGTTTCACAGCAATTAATCTTCATCGTTTTAACAGATAACCTACCTACAGTCCTATATATAAGTTACTTTTGAGACAGAACTCCTTTGATTCATTAAATTGAACTAAGTGAGTGAATATTTCTCATTTTCAAAGTGAGATTTATGTCTGATGGCCCACAACGCCTTTTCTAGTGCCGAGCACATTTCTCTGATCGTCTGCGCCTCCACAGTACACTTTGCCCTTATTTAGAGTGAAAATGTTGGCATTCATTATGGACATGATCGACTCCTTATGTTAGGTCCATTCCTATTCATTTCCAAGCACCCACGACCCTTCGATATCGAATTTTTTCCGAGGGTAAAGATCAATATTTACTTACAAGCGGTGAATGATCATGTAAATAGATAAACAGAAAAAAAGATAAACATGAATGCCGACATCGCACAAGGACTATTATTTTTCTTCTCTCTTGTTATTAGAAATGGATTTTTGCTCGATTATCCAATCATTTACCTGATTTTCTATGTATTTATTTTTCAAATATTTACCAGGAACAACGAAATTTTCCAAGTCCGTGAATACACAAAAACACCCACTGGCAGCTGTGTACTGTATCTACAGCGCTCGTTTTTAACAATTGAACTTTTCTTCTCCATTGGTAATTTTGGAGCTGTTTCTACTCTGGCTTCCTGATATCCTCATCAGCAAATAAACTATAATACATAGTAAGCAAGTAAACAAGTAAACAAACCGAAACCCCACGTTTTTTCGGGAAATTCTTGAACATTTTCTCCCTAATAAATTAAACGTTTCTTGAATTGTTCAATGAAACGCATGCACTAATGCGACAATGGAACACTTGTCCAGTGACCTCTTCAGCAATATGGACGAGCTATTGGTCCTCAAAATGTTGCACTTACATCATCACTTAGTGCGCCACGCATCTGAGCATTATCGATCGCTTAGATCAACCATTTCTCCGCTTCATTTCCTCAACTCCCTAAAATGTATAATTAGTCGAATTGTAAGTAATGCATAGGTAGTCAAATATGGATTTCACCCATCTAAATGACACTGATTAGTAAACAGTAAAATAACAATATAAATAAATGTGTAATTATGCCTAAAATTGGTATTATTGGTAATAATGCGTAAAAAATGAGTATAACAGTAAAATACTACTGATTAACTTGATAATATTGATGATATTAACAAGAAATAATCTCTTTTAATTTTGTATAGTACTTTCGATAATTTTTCCTCAGTTCATACGTTTTTTTTTAAATTTTCTTCCAAGTAAAACACGTTTTTCATCATGGAACTCAGCACAATATCGAAATGATCCTGGCATTTTATATGTCACTCCTACAGCCTTTTTTCGTTGCTTTTTCTTACAGTTACTGCTACAAATCATACTACATATATAGTAATGTCACACTAAATACAACACATAGCAATTTGTGCGTAAATAATATAACAGAAATTAAATAATAGAAATAAAGGAACAGGAACACATGAAATAACAGAGAGCCTCGAATTATTGAGTCAATCCATTATTTCTTTCTTTATCTATCCCATTTTTTATCTTCCTCATCAAATCCTCTTATTTCCTACTGTGTGACCATTCTTTACCGAATTTTTCACAAGAAAAATCCAGAATTTTCCTGGAGGAGCACGCGGTCCTCCGAGCCACTCACGAAGACCACGCTCTGTTTGTATCGTAGTCCCGTTGCATAGGGTTACGATAGGTATACGGTAGTTGCGGTAACTTAGAGAATCTTCTCGAACTTCTCATAGATTGTTTGGTATTCTTTTTGTTATCTGATAAGCTTGGAACGGCTATAAACTTCATATTGCATCCCACTGTCATATTCTTGCGTAGATTGGGACCTTCCCTCATTTTCTTACAGTATTCCTACCGTATCTTAACGGTACTCTTATGTCGAATCTGGAAGAATCTTGAAATAAAAATTTTTTCCAACTTGTTGGGATAAAAATACTCAAACGATGTTTTTTTTCAATTGATCGGCCTCAATAGGCACATCAATCAATATGTATAATATCCATAATTTGTTCCACTCCTAGGAGGTGTGAACAGCTAGGAATAGGAAGAAATGAAGAAATTGGCTCAAGAAATTTTTAGTTTTTGCTTTATGGCTCTTCCATGTGATATTTTCCTTTGATTCGCCTTGTTATCTGTACCTTGCTCTAAGCCTAGATGCATCATTAGGATTACCCATGGTAAATTTGTTGATGCCCATGTTAGCGATGGGTAAATTTGTGCGGTGCGAGCACGTTTATCCTGGGCAATTTCAATGATGCATGCGGCCTCTGGATAAATCGATAAATTGAATATTCCTGAGTCCTGCATAGAAATCTATTCCCTTACGAGGTTACCCAACTCGGGTAAATTCAGAGCTCGTCAAAATTACTACTACCTGTCAGTTTCTGACAATTTGCCATAGATTCGTCAACTTTCGTTGTCTTGTCCACCCGAAAACCACCAAATGCAAAGAACACCGCACTGAAGTGCATCATCCCATCTCCTCGTTAATAACCTTGTGTAAACTACCGTAAGCACTTGAAAATTACCCGAAAACGAGCCTATTGAAACTTTACTTCCAGCACTCTGCGCCCCGCCGCCGCCGCAGAATTGAGTGCCGCGACGACCTTGAATCCTTAAAAAGCACTTTTTTCCACGTGTTCGGCGTTTTTTTTCCGGCGGACATTATATCCGTGTTTAATGGAGTGTTTTTTCCAGGCGCACGAGTATGGCGAGGCCCATAGGCCTCGCTGCACCGTCTGAAGAGGAGTCATCGCCGGTGACGCTGCCATTTCGTAACACTCAGCTCTTCCATCTGGTCATGCAGGTCGGTTTTTTGCTCGGAAATTTTGCTTGGGACCTTCATGATCCTTGAAAAAGAAATTTAAATATCGAGAATTCCACCTTAGTAATCCTAGCATAGTAAATTAGTGTTGGTGCAGAGCATTCGCGAATTTCCGTGCGCATTTGTGCACATGTATGAGATTCGTGCCATGCATAAGCGTGCACATCCGTGAACATTGCCGCCGCAATGCTTCTATTTATTCCGTATTTAGTCAAATTACCATCTGCACTTACAGAAATTGTCCTCTAATCTCTTTATCTTGCACTCTTCTTCTGCTGCGCTGCTAGCGAAATTTGCATCTACAGACTATTGCGTAGTACTGCTGAAACCACCATGACTGCGATTTTCTCTCTTGCTCTTGAGTTTCCTAGAAATTTATATCTAGAAAAATATATCTATTCATCTATACCTTAATATTTTTTTGCTAATTTCCACTCTCTTCTTGTTCCTCCGCCTTCCACGATATGCCTCTTTTCCTATGGAATATTCCAGAATTCTGTGAATTTACCAACGTTTCACTTCTTAATTTGCATATTTAATGAGGAGCGTTACTGCAAAAAAAATTTGGAGCACGTAGTGTAGATCCGAAAAAAATCAGCACCAGCAGAGCCCAGTTTTCTAATTCCCGGCTTCTCCACCATGCTAGTGTTCAATATTTTTTAGTTGACTGGTGACCTTTCAATCCATTGAGCTTTTTTTCTCTTCGATGGCATTAGACCCACAGGATGGATGCTGAGAAGTAATTAAATTTCGCTAAGAACATCATTTTTTAAGGATCGAGTCGAGTATTGAGTTATTCGAGAGTCTGGTCTTGTATAATAAAACTGCTATGGGTTTTTGTGGAAATTGACGAGTGTAGATCGTTATACTCAGAGTGAGCGGCGAGGAAGAGTTCCGCGATTGGTCAATTCACATGAACAGCCAATCGCCGACTTCGCGCCGCCGCTTCCAAGTATGGTACACCATGCTCAAAATGAACTATATTTATGTGCTCTCCAAAGCATTGCTTGGATATCTCCTTCAATTTTCTCTGTAGTCACGGATTTCAACGGGCAGAACACATAATTTATTTTTAAAAAAAGTTCCATGAATTCTCTTGCTTCATTCCCTTTAATTTTATTCCTGAAATTTATTTAAAAGAATTTTGAGGTATTTTTTCTGCAGTCACTCGACGGGCAAGGTAGGGGGCGCAAGAGCAAACTTTCTCATTTCCATCTAATACATTATTCATTTATTTATTTCATTGCACTCGATGGTGCGCCTTGTAATCAACAAGAAAACAGAAAACTATTATGATCTCTACAAAGCACTGTACTAGGTGGAAATTGGAGAAAAGGATGATTTTGCGGGAAATCCATGTGAGCAGCTGAATTTTCAATAAAAAAATTTCCGATAAAGGAATCAAGAGATATCATAACTATGTACTTGTAATTCTAGGTAGTCGAAATTTCTTTCCAAAAGCTCTCTCCCCTCCTTGGGCTTTTCTATAACCTCATTCGGTCTTATAGAAATGCAAAAAGTGTGTAGAGCCTGTTTCATTGCGGACGATATTTGGAGAAGTGCCAGAGAGAAAAAGAACACGAAAAATTGCGCAGCATTCGGAGAGGGTGACGAGAAAGTAGGAAAAATGCTGGAGTCTCAAATATCGTCTCGTTTGAAACTTACAGTAGTCTGGGAAGATCCTCTGCGTCTCTGCTCTCCGCTGGTTAAACCATGTACTCTAGCTATAAAAATTACAGTAATTGTTACTATATGACCACTGTGATCGCTCTTTTAACGGTAATTTCGTGAAAACATTGGTTTCAGACCTATGAGGAAGCGTTACGGTGACTAAATGAAAAGCAAACCTGAAAATTCCTGCGGTTCCTGAATCAAGCAACAAATTCCAGACGGGATCCAACCCAGGATCAGTCTATTTATCAAAACATTAAAAACCTACCGAGGCCTCTTTATCAACAACGACCTTCTCTCTGAGCCAAGTATCCCGAGGGAGCAGCTTTTTCTTATCGCAGCGCTCTTCCGCAGTTGATTTATCGCCGATAAATGCAAAGCAGCACGAGAGCGCAGAGAAGCAGAGTGTTCCTCGGAGGCTGTGGTCTCTGCATATTTTTACATATTTTACTGTGAAAAACTGCGTCTTTGCAGGTGCTATCGTCGCCAGCTGAGAATGCGAGCAGCTCGCACGTGCTGTCCCCGGCCGGGAACGGCTCCGAATTCCCGTACGGGAACGAATCGCGCATGGTGGCGATCATCACCGTCGGCGCGGTGTTCGCCATCGTGACGTTCACTGGAAATCTGATGGTACGTGATTTTTCGTCGGCGCATCTGGTGTTTACGTACCAAAAACCGTGCGCTCGTGTCATTCCGCCGCACAGTTATTCGCGTCTCATAAAACGGGCAGCTGGCGTCATGGATGAGATCCTTGCCATTGTCGTAAAAATGGATTTGCTACGCTGGGTTTACGAGATTCTGGAGGTTGTTTGGAGCTGGGATGTTTTTCCAGAAATTTTCTGGGGAATTTTTTGGGGTCAACTCACACGAATTCTAATAGATCACGTATAGGGTGGCCCATAATTACTGTCCCAGACGACGACTTCAGGATTAAATCGCAACCACCCAAGGTACTGAGGCTCTGTACTTTTGTCCTTTCCTCATAATGAGACAGTATTTATGCGCCATCCAGTAAAACGGAAGGCTATGGATGGAAATCCTTAGAGAGTTTCAGGATAAGTCCTTCATGTCCATCCTGTTCGGCTAAAGTAAATAACTCATCCAGAGATCGCATGCATCATTGAAATTTACCAGGGTAAACGTATTACCACCACACACACACCCTTCGTTAACACGTTCGTCAACACATTCGTGCTGGGTAATCTCAATGATGCATCCAAGCCCAGGTTAGAGAGGTATAGTTTACCAGAGTTCCTCATCCGAAACAGTATCCAGAAATGGCTTGGAAGTGATACATACGGAACTATGCTACTAAAAATGAAATTTTGTCCGGAAAACTCGTCCACTTTTGATCACTAGAAATCCAGAAAACTCTTGGGAAATCTCATTAATCCGTTGGTCATTGACTAGATCTCTAAAAATATCTAAGGGAGCAACAATTCGCGCAAGACACACAATTTTCCATCGTATCCTTGGAAATCCGGAAGAAATCCCTAACCTCTTGGTGCTGCTGGGGAAATTTTTGTCATTATCCAGGATCGGCGATTTGTCATTGTCCTGGCTCGGCCTGCCGAATTTTTTCTTTCTCACTTTTTATCTTTTTTTCCTCCATTTTTCTGGAGTTTTTTCGATGCTACACGACTGCTGCTGAGTAATTTCGTTACCAGGACTATTCTTGCATTTTTTGCCTATTACACAGCAGAGTGCAGAAAAAATGAGAATGAAAAATTTGCTGCGCTCTTCATTTTCCTTTTTTTTCTTTTTCTCTTATTGCCTCGCGTGTGGAATGCGTGGATTTTTTTCTTCCAAATTCTATGCTAAAAATTTTTAAGTAATCCGTTTTTGTACTGAAATCCTTGGGATGGAAAATTCTGGTGAAATCCAGGGAAAGAGTTAAAAAAGTGAGCATTTGGGGACAAGGTGTCCATTATCCTGGATTATTAACCCTAATCCTCTAGGACTGATAGGTGGCCCTCCAGGGTCTGTATGCATCATTGAGGTTACCCATGGTAAACGTGGTACCAAATTTGATCTTTACCTGCCATCCATCGAGGTGTTTACCCATACGTGACGTTGTCCATACTCTTTGGTGACGTTTATCACTGAGAGGGTAAGTAAACATTTACCACGAAGTTCGACACCCCCTGGTAAACTTGAGGATAAACGTGGTAGACAAACATAGATAACCTTGTTCATAACCCCACTGCTAGATGGAAAACCTTTTGATGGATTCCAAAAGGGTAAACTTTAGAGCTTATCGCAATTACCACGGGTAAGCTCAGTGAAGAATAACACTCATACTGCTACCCACTGGTTATCATACCCATGGGCGTGGGGTTACTCGTCCTTCCAACGATGCATTTGGGTGCACGGGTGGAGGAAGGGACTTTCAGTAACTGGCAGTAAGGGAAAGTGGATGTAATTTTTTTCTAGTACTCGGTGTCGCATTAGTTATTGCGATTACCCAGAGTAAGCGTGTTAACCCAACACAAATTTACCCATCTTTGGCACGGGCGCCCACACTTTTACTTTCGGTAATCACAACGAAGAATTTAGGCTTCGAGTAGCAGACTGGGTAAAGCTATTAGGGAAAATAGTCGTGGTGACGCCAGAGAGAAAAAGACCACGCGAAATAGTGCACGGTGAGGAGAGAGGGGCGAGAAAGGGTGGGTGGTGCCCAATTACCCAGCTATCATCGCGTTTGAAATGTGGGCTGTGGGCGAATGGGTTAAAAATGGGATAGTGGGTAGAAAAAAAGAAAATATAGCAGGCCAAGACTTCCGTCATTTTCTGGATTTTTTTCCGAATTTTTGCTGCTTTAATTCTGGATTTTTTTCGGATTTTCACTGCTTCAATTCTGGATTTTTTTTTCGAATTTCTCGCGCCTTACAAAAATATTTCCAGGTAATGGTCAGCTTCAAGATAGACAAGCAGCTGCAGACCATCAGTAATTATTTTTTATTCAGTCTAGCAGTGGCTGATATTGCTATAGGTGAGTCCCACATTTTCTGGGCGTCAGAGTCCCACACTTGTCCCACTTCCAGGTATGATTTCAATACCTCTATGGACGTACTACACAGCGATGCGATCGTGGGGCATCGGTTATACGATGTGTCAGTTCTGGCTGTGTGTCGACTACCTCATGAGCAACGCGTCAGTGCTCAATCTGTTGCTGATCTCGTTCGATCGATACTTCTCCGTCACGCGTCCGTTGTCGTACCGACCGAGGTACGTGCCGCGTGCGTGCGTACGTGCGCTGTTGTGTTTATGGACGAGTTTTTTCGTTTATAGGAGAACGACGAGGAAAGCACTGATAATGATCGCGTGCACGTATATTATCTCGGTGATATTGTGGCCACCGTGGATTATCAGCTGGCCGTACATCGAAGGTGAGGTTTTCCGGGGATGCACGGGACTTTTGGGACAGGCTAGTAGCGGAACAGAAAAAGGATTATGCCCAACAATGACGGATTTTCTCAGAATATTTTATTTTGCAAAAAGTCCATGGAAATTTTCATGGATATTCGGTATTTAAGGATTTTTCTTAACCGTTTTCCATGGTCTGAAAGGCAACACAACAACCAACGTTCTTGGAGCACAGCTGATCCTATCCTTCGAAAGGCAGCACAACAGCAGCACCTACTGCAAAAAGATTGCCCCATCTTGCAAATTCGTAGGATCACCCTGTCACTACTGTAATTTTTCTAAACGATGAGAAAACAGTAGGTTTGAAGAGGCGTGCAGCACTGCACAGTATTTATTTATTCATTTATTTATTTATTTATCTATCTATTTATTTATTTATTTATTTATTTATTTATTTATTTATTTATTTATTTATTTATCTATTTATTTATTCATTTATTCATTTATTTATTTATTTGTTAGTTCTTGTTTTATCAAGGGTGTCAAAAAATATCACTAATGAGTGCAGACGAGCAGACAGTTAGAGTGCCGCGGCGCAGGAGATGCAGCGCGACGCGTTAGCCCAGATCCACTGAAGTCACCTATAAATAAAAATAAGATAGCATCGTGTCGTTAATTCTACCATGTTCATCATTTCATGGACACTATCGTCAAGCATAATGGCATTAATTGGCATCTGAGGCCATCACCCGTACTTCACGCGGAGTATAGCACCCTACATCATCAGCCTACAGTGATTTTGATACGTATCGATTAATCGCGACTCACGCTGTGGCGACATCGGCGATGCTCCGCCCAAAATCAACAGGGATTAAAATCGACGTCGCTGGCGAGAACGATGGCGAGTGTTACACTCCACCTGAGGTACAGCGGTGGTCCAAAAAGAATGGAAGGGCAGGGGATGTGATGACGTCATCAAGTCCAAATTTTTGAAAAATTTCCAAAAATTGGAAAATTTGAAATTTTCTAAAAGTTATAGTTAAAACTTTGAAAACTTCTCATGCGATGAACAGTTGCTTACATTGAGCGTCGATAAAAACGTGTTTTCTACGGACTCGGGAACCACGCGACGCAACCGCGCCGCACGCGCTGGAATCGCCGCCGCACTGGCAAATTAGGATTTTCTTGATAGTTTTTCGTCGTATTTGATGTCGCCTATCGATAAAACTAACTAATAATCAAGACAATCCTTTGGTTCATTATCGCGGCGATGATTCCAATGCGTGCGGTGCGGTCGCGCTGCGTGCTTATCGAGTCCGCAGTGTACGCGCTGCCATGGACGCTCACTCTACACTCACACGTAACTCATTTGATACAAATTAAAATATCAAAATCGAATAATGGTCCCGCAACGAAAACTGTTACTGTTTTAGAGAATATTGCCGCCTTTTCCTATAATTACTTCGGAAATTTCAGGAAAATTCACAGTGGAACCGGGTACATGTGTGGTGCAATTTCTGGAGACAAATCCCTACGTCACCGTCGGGACAGCCGTCGCCGCATTCTACCTCCCAGTCACGATTATGATCGTGCTGTACTCGCGAGTTTATTGGGAAACGCGACGGCGAAGGAGGGATTTCGGAAAATTGCAAGCGGGGTCACAGGTAAGAAATCCTGGAAATTTCCCGCAAATTTCTTTTGTTTCCATTTGGTTTCCTTTGTTTAGTACTCAAGTTATTCGAACGATTCCGTTCGTACACGTAAATCACACAGCTCGGTAAAATCTAAAAGAAAGGTAAACCCACCCCGTCCGTCCACCTTGAGGAATGCAATCTCTTCCCTGTCATGTTCCAGTTGTTCCTACTCCTTCTTCACTCGTTTAGGACACATTTTCCGGGAAATTTCTTGTGATTTCAGTTTCCACGGCGGTCAATTCGTCGCGACACATCAACGAATTCGTTCGTGAAGAACAGCGAGAGAAGTTCGATGAGGAAAAGCGCGTGGAGTTCGAGTGCTACGGAAACTAAAAGGTGAGCTGGGATTCTGGCGCTAATAGCGACTTCTCTGCTTTTCAAAAAATTTGTTTTGCGCATATGATATCATATTATCTGTCCTTTGGAAAATTCCTGCCATCACAATGATCACAAAAAAAAACTAAGTAGGAATGCTGTGAAAATTTACCCTCAAAATCAGCTCTTTTTAGGATGCGTTTAATGGATTTTAAGCAATGAATCTCCTCTTAGCCCCGCCCACCTTTGCTCCGCTATTAGCGATTGCCGCCAATCGTTCCAAAAAAATCCTTCTCATGTGAAATCAGTTGCCGCCACTCTATGCATCTGTACCTACTAGACAGATAATTTTGAGCGAAGCGCTGTGATTGGTCAGTGATCACCACCGTGATTGGCCAGTGATCACATGTGTCCCGCCCACTTCCATAAATCCCGCAAACTGCAAACTTCTACACTGCGTATGAAATTAGTGGCTTATACCATCTGCAGTTGAACTTTCTGTACCATTTATATGAACAAAAAAAGAATGGGAAAAAGGTGATTTTGAGCGGAGCGCTGCGACTGGTCAGTGTTCCTACATGCCCCGCCCACTTCCAGAGATTTCGCAAACTGCAAACTTCTACGTTTCGTATGAAATCAGTGGCTATCACCTTCTGTAGTTGTATCATTTGAACAAGGAAAGAATGAGAAAAGGTGATTTTGTGCGAAGCGCTGTGATTGGTCAGTGTTCATATATGCCCCGCCCACTTCAATAAATTCCCTAAGCTGCAAACTGGCTTCCACCTTCTGTATTTGTGCATAATCTAACATTTATACGAACAACAAAAACGAAAAAGTGGTGATTTTGAGCGGAGCGCTTCGATTGGTCAGCGTTCGTACATGCCCCGCCCACTTTCATACAAATTGTGAAGCATTACCGTGCAACATCCAACGGCGTTTACCTTCGTTGGAATATGAGCACTCACATGGCAAAAAGCAGCTTTTAAGGCTGATTTTGAGTTTAGTTATTGATTGGAGCAAAGGTGTGCCAACGTGGGCGGGGCGACTGCTCACTGACCAATCATAGCAGCCAGAAATGCTTTGGTGAAAACTTATTTTTCAAGTCCAATTTTTGGAAAAAAATTGATTGAAAATTCAATGTCACATTTGCTCATCGGTAGCCATTCCAAGGTTTTTTTTTATTTTCATTTCATTTTTATGTTCATTTTTGCAAGAATACTCATTGATTTCTACAATGCTTACAACAGCTCTGTTAATAGGTTACCCTCTTCCACTATATTATTTTTCTGCGATTCCAATCTTCTGCGTTTTTGCGTGAATTGTTGCGCTATTTGATTGATTTTCTGGAACTCCCTGCAGAATTGGAAAAAGTATGGACGGGTATGACAAGCGAGAAGACTTTAGGAGCATTGCCATTGAGTTTGAATTTTTTGTGCATTTTTGCGTCAAAGTGGGTAGGCAAATTATTGCAGAATTTGAGCCTGGAAATGCAAATCCTGGCTATTTCTTCTGATTCCGTGTTTTTTCCAGCAATCGATCAAGAAACCGACTGGCATGGTTGAGAATCTGCAGCGCCAGGTCGCACTCGTCTTCTGAAGATAGCTCTGAGGTGGAATATTTGTGCATTTTCTCGTTGTCCGCATTTTCTCGTCAAGTGATCTTTACAGGTTCAAGTCGTCAACATGGACGACACCTCACTGTCCTCCTCGCTCTATGCTGGAAAACGAAAAAACACCAGTCCGCCGCTCAGTCCGATACCCGCCAATGATGTAAGCGCTACCGTAATCTACCGTAATTGCAGCGAACCAGTAAAATGAAAGACGGGTTTGTTATCTTGCATGCCTTTCAGGAAACCGTTTCTGGAGAGACGCAGACGGAAAACAGTCCGCGAAGTGGCTCAATGCGATTTCGTACGCGACCAACTGATCGGCCAGCGTACGATACGTATACGGTAGGTACCGTATACATTTGAATTGAATCTTGGACAACTAGCACATTTATTATAGGTGTTGATTGAGCTGAAGGATGAAGGAGCTCGTCCAAGCGTTCGTCTCAGTAATTGTGACACGTGAGTACTACTGTATTATCTTAGAAAAGCTACCGTAACACATCGTAAACTACCGTAATTTTGAAAGAAACCAATGTTAGCAGTGTTATAATTTACCGTATCCGCGACATACATCAGAATACAGCATACGAACATACAGCAGTTGTTGCCTGATTAATTGATTCCGTTTCGTCACACATTCACTTGGCCATTTCTAGATGTCTGTTAACTCCCTAGGAATTCAATCGATTTATTGATTTTTTAAGGTTTTTCTTAATGCGACTTTCCGCGTAACAATTTAAAAACTGAGAATTTCATGAGGTCCTGCCAAATTACTGTACTGTCTTGCATTCACTTGGCCATTTCTAGATGTCTGTTGCCTCTTAGGAATCCAATCGATTTATTGATTTTTTGAGGTTTCTCTGAATGCGACATCCAGCGTAAAAATTTAAAAATTGAGTACTTCATGAAGTCCTGCGAGGTTACTGCAGTAGCCTTACATGCTGTAAGAGGGTTTCCTCTTTGCATCTTATTTTGCGTATCCTTTTGAAATATGATGATTTCCCCTCGTAACTCGGTCAGATTTTTCGACTGGAGCGCACTTTTTCTTTGATTTTAGAATATTTCCTGAAAATGTCGTTCTTTAAAGCTGAAGTTTTAGGAAAGTACTGTAATTTTATGGTAGTAAGAAGAAATGACAACAAAATGTATTAATTATGGGCTCTGATGATTTGGGAACGAAAATGGGCGGTGCCCCTTCTCTGCGATTGGTGCGACCATACTCCTCTTCCCGCCATTGATGTATATTCTGCCATGCGTGAGCAATTACGCTCACCTCTGACAAACTTATGTGCAAAAAAAAACTCAAACGTAAGCGGAGGACGAGCAGGCACGAATGCACCAATCGTGCAGTAGCGGTACCGCCCACTTTTCCGCATAAGTTCCTACACCTACCGAATGTACGCATATGGGTGCGAAAACGTAAAAAAGGTAAATTTGAGCAAATAGCAAAGTAAATTCACCGAAAGTCACAATGTACTGAAAGTAAATTGAGGTAAATTTTGAATAAAATGTAGCAGAAGCATTGAATGAATTAAAATAAAAAAATCTATAGGAAGAAACGAAAGAACCCATGGAGCTCTAATCGAATCAATTTCCACCCCATATAGCTGTAAAAATGTATTTCTGCGTAAGGAAGTAAAGGTGTCGTTGCAGGGATGCAATCGCTCGACAGGATTCTCGGTGTAGGTCCCGCAGCGATTGCAATGTCGATCAGACTGGTGAAGTTAATCGCCAGACGAGTCTGAAAGGTAAAAATTACCCAGAAGTAATCTGACACTCGTTTTTCCCATCACGATGATGCAAATTGTTTATCTTCAGAAGCGGCGTCTCCAGTGAAAAACGGTCGTTTTTCCAAAATTGGCCACTTCAGCAGCGCCAACGACAGGAAAAGCGAGAAGGAGCGCAAGAAAAACGAGCGAAAACAGGAGAGCAAGGCGGCGAAGACGCTTTCGGCGATCCTGGCCGCGTTCATAGTCACTTGGACTCCTTATAATGGTAATTTCTATCCAGAAATAAGTGGGTTATCCGGGTGGAAGGCAGCCTTGACCACCTTGTTTCCAGTGATCGTCTGTTACGAGGCGTTTTTTCCACATAGTGTGCCGGATTACTTATTCACGGCCAGCTACTTTCTATGCTACGTTAACTCCACAATCAATCCGCTCTGCTATGCCCTCTGTAATGCGAGGTTTGTTCATTGAGTGTTTCTTAAAAGGTTCCTCGATGCTTACATACGTATGCGAAGAGTCAGAGAGGGTTGTTATGAGGGAGTGTTTCTGGTAACAATCCAGGGAATACCAGGGATATGGCCCTTTTACGGCAATGCATGATTTTTCGTGTCTTGCACTCCACAGATGAGCAAAGTTCGGACTTATTTTTGGGGAATTTCTCCAGCTGTGGCGATTTCCAAGGATTTTAGTGTCTAGTTTACTGAAAGTATGTATTGCAAGAATTAGTTGATACTATACTTAGGACCGAATAGCGCATTAGATAAAATCGAATATGAAAATTCGATTCCGAATAAGTTCAAATTTCGAACATCCGCGAAGGAATGAGAAGTACAACTGCTGAATAATTATAAGTAAAGATTAATGCCCTTCTGTTTTTTAACCTCCTAATTTCTCTGGGTTTTGAGTTGATAATTGAATTATTTGGATTATTTGGTTTTAATTCGGTTCTAATTATAGCTTATACTTTTCGCAGGAGTCATGTTTCCTCCTCATAAAAAAATTTCACCATTCTTAAGTCAAGTCAAGTTCCGTTCCTGCTTCTCCTGTTTCACAGTTCCAAACGGGTTTTTTTTAATTTTTGGCACACCTTCTCAGTCTATGGAATGAACAAATAAATACCAAGCCATCTCAAGTTGTCTATACATAAAACCTTGGCACTGATGTCGACATGTAGGGAAAATCCATTTCCTCCTCAGTCCAGAAAGCTGCATCGCATTCGTCGTGTTCTCCTCATAAAATGTTCTATACTACGCCATATTTCCCCTTTTTACCCACCTTTTCATACCCTTCGCGGTCCTTTAGGCTTCCAATTTCTGGCTTTTGGCTCTCATCAGAAAATTCCACTCATCCCTGGTACTTATGGTTTCTCGGGTTTCCTTTTTTTCCGTGGTCTTTCGCGTCGCTTTCCGAAGACTTCTCTAGGAATGATGGATTCTTTTCCTTTTTTGCCACATATTTGTCATGACCAATTGTCCTATTGGTGTACCTGTTTTTCTGGGTAAAATATATCCAGGAAATTTAGCAACACATTGCTTGTATCAGCTCTGTTTACATTTTCAAAACTACGAGTTTCCTTTATGTTCCTAAGGTGCTCACCGCAATTCCAGAACTTACGGCTTTCTATGACTCGAAATCATATTCTTATCCTCAAAATCATGGTTTATTTACATGTTCCGTCTCTTTTTTTTTCTCTCATCTCTCATTCTTATTGTTAAACTGACAACGTGGATACCGCGCTGATGTGATTCTCTTCCATTCCTTAACCTTCCTTCAAAGGAACCCAAAGAAAAATAATTTTTTTATCCATTAAAACATTTTTCATCTATCCCATGCATCTACCTTATTAATATTTTTCTCTTCTTTGTCGGAAATCTCTTTTGATTTTTCGCTTCATGTTGAGCTGGATCAGTTTGGGAGCACGTAAAGCGACCACCATAAGAGCGAGAAAGGTTCCATGGTGCTGACTTTTTTTTCTTTAGCGAGAAATATTGAGGTTCACTATGAAAGGCTTCTCCACCATTTTTTCCTGGATTTTTTTTCAACTGAAGTAAGACTAGAAATTCGGAAAAACAGCTGTGGTAGCCTCGTTTTGCTTGTTTGTAAGTCGTGAGGGGAAAAAGGCTGATGTCACTGCGAACCGAGTAGAAAGCTTATATTCGAAAATTTTTCTAGTGTTCCGTGTACTCAGAATGTCTGCAATTTTCTGTTTTCCTCTCTTCTTCATTTCCTTCCATCATTATTACTCTCTCAGCTCTTTCTTTTAAGCATTTCCTTTTCTTGACCTATGTTTTAGTATTCTGCCCTATGCAGTTCAAAGCACAAAAGTGCACCCGAGAGATTTAATCTCCCTCGACGCTAAGTTCTTTGCCCTTTTTAGACCCTAGCATCCTAAAAATTTGCATGAAGATCTCGGTATAGCTCTTTGAGGCTCTTATCAAGGACTTTTTTGAATAGATATATCTGAAGAGTTTAGCTATTCGGGCAGTTTATACTAAATGCGTGCGTTTGACGCGCGGCGCGTGCTTCTGTTTGGTGAAAGATGAGCCCAATCGCAGGATTGACGCAGGGAAGACGCACGCACTCGCGGCCTCCCGACGTCTGTACGCATTTTCACTCAAGGAGTACGTGCTGCGTTGACTGGCCTTCATTTTAAAAATCCTCCGCAGATGCGTGCGTGCGTCTGACGCGCGGGTGACGCACGAACCTGGCATTTTTCATCAAGAGGCGATTATACATTTTTCTTCACTTCTTAATTACGCCGTTTGGTTTCCTCCACTACCTTAGTTTGCGATTTAGTGTGCCCCCAAAACGCAAATAAATAAACAACTAATAAATAAGTAAATAAATATAAATTAATAAATAATAAGCTGCTCTTATCTATGTATATTTTCAGGGTGGGAATCCTCTAAATTTTCAAAAAAATCAACTCTTTTTCAGGTTCCGGCACACGTATCGCCGAATACTCAAGTGCAAATTCGGCGCCGAACGTCCGAACATCTCCAGGAACGCGTACGTTCGACGGCAATAAACCCCGCCCACTTGTCTCACCCTGAACACTACATCCCCTCCCTCCCCTCCCTTTCCGGTGCTAGCCGCTCAATCCGCATAAATTCAACGGGTTTCAAACAGTATTGCACGACGATCTTGTTGTGTACACATTGTGGAAATTGTTGTTTATATTTATTAGATTATTTTTTGAATTTTTTTTCATAGAATTGTATTATAACAATTCTGAATGACTTGCAAAGAAGTTCTATTACAATGAAAGAATAATTACCTGTGCATAAGTCTAGCAGCTCAAATGGGCTTCGAGCTTCGATTGATCGGAGCACATCCACAATTTAATTGCTCATAGACTCTTTCACTACATGGAGATATTTGATTTTTTGTTGTTTGTTCTTTTTTTTTCAAATATAAAAAATTTGAATAAAGCATGACATAATACTGCTTACAAATGAATAAGAAATACAAAAAAAATTGGCAAAAAAAAGGTGAAGCACCGGTCAGATCAGCTGATTATATGAAATGAAGGTGAACAAACGAGGTTCTACTGTAAAAACAGCAATTCAGTCAGGAAAATTTGAAAATTTTCGCTTCTAGCCGAACAGTATACTATTCTCAGTGGCAGCGATTGGTCACGGTACGGTATAATTACAGTAATACTATACAGTATGGGTTGACTGATCTTCCATAAATCGCATTCGTGCTTCCCTGTCAGCCGCGCTGAACTCTCGCCTCTCCACTTTTCTGTACTCTCTCGTCGTTGATGTGGTATTCGGTGAGTCGTTATGGTAATACATGATGGAGGATTCTTTTGTTCGATTTGGATTCTCTGGAAAAATCGAGCGTCAATCGATATATCGATTACTTCATTGAGTGAGCAGGTGGCCACTTATATTATGGCGGGTACGTTTCGTGAAATAATACATGCATAAATTGACGCACGCACGCAGATCTGTCGTTCGCGTGGCCTATTCAGTTGCTAGGAAGACTCGTAAAAATTTTCTATTTGCCATTCTCTTTGAACTTCTATTAAAAGTGAGCAGGGAGCGCGAACGTTTAGCCTGCGTGCGTGCGTCAACTTATTGAAGCTCATTTAAAAAAACTCATTAGTTGAACGATTTTAAACCGAAGTTGTACGATCGCACGCACGCAGCACGTACGCAGATTTTTAGTAGGATCTCAGCAACTGCAAAATTACCGTATTCCTGGTTTCTGGACCATCCTACGGGCTCTATAATGTAGTACATAGGTGCCAAGCCCTGCACCTGAAAAGGGCGGGCAGCCGAGCTCTGTGATTGGTGGGTTGGACAAATGGGCCAATCACAGAGCTCGGCTGCCCTTTCACTTCCAGTTGCCGTTCCGCCGTACATATAGTCATCACTGACGGGCGCAGAAAGTGGGCAGGGCGGGGGAGGTGGG
>JARK01001356.1:90993-129512 GCA_000688135.1 Ancylostoma ceylanicum | reverse complement strand
GGGGGAGGTGGGGGGGGGGCGTGGGAAAAAATTGGGGTCCCCGCCGTTTTGGAGACCTAGAAAAGAAAAATAATAAAAACATTAATTGTAATATTAATTAGTTAACCACACGTATTTTAAGATGATAATAAAAATAAACCATCAAAAATATACTAATACAAAGTTTTTATTCATTTTGTAAGGTAGTTTCAACAATTTGCCGTCCCATTCCCGGGGGGTGGGGTCTGTTTGGTCTGTTTGCAAATTCAACTATACAAAGTTCTGCATTTGCGGACTTTCGTATAATTTTACGCCAACTGCCCCATTTTTCCCCCAGTTTCAAGTCGCATTCGATCGATTAATTTCGAATGAGTTTTACAATGAATCGCTTTACATTAGCGAACAGGATCGAAAAATCCCGATAACCAAGCGCTCACCGCAAAATCGTCGTATTCCACATGCAAGCATGATGCAGAAACAAAACACAATAGCTGAGAAGCACAGCACCAGTGCGGTTTTGATCCAGAGCGGGATATAGGATATGAATTCGCCCAGCGGCATGTCGCACTCGAAGTTTCCTGGAGAGAAAAACATTTCAAAATAAAAGAGAAAAAGAGAAGAAAGGAAAAAATTCCGCTAAGCAAGAAATGCAAATGGCAGAAATTTTCTTCTTTTCTTTTTTCGGTTCTTAGGCTCTTGAAAGGAAGTTCTGCTCCGTATTTTTCGCCGTTTTAATAAGAAATGACGAATACAATGTGTATATTTCGGGGTGGCCTGTGACCGCACCGCATGACATGACGCGTGGCGCACTGCTGGCAGCGCTCCAGTATAGAACCAACTGAGTATCGATCGCCAGCTCGCGTCATAGCGGGCGATGCGCCCACACGCCACCCAGAAACATACACACCATACATTCTGGAAGTTGATTAAAACGACGTTGGAGTAAGTTTAAGTAAATAACAGTGAACAAATAAGTAAACAAATAAACAAACCTTCTTCGGTAAAACCGCAGGTCTTCAAACGTGGCTCCATAATTTCGTTCTCCACCTGTGACATTGGAACAAGCGTCCACCTAGGATCGTGTTGGCTCTCTTTCAAAGGGTAGTTCAAATACCCGCCATGAACCTGGCCGTCGCCTAACCTGGAAAAGACGTCCCTTCGTGGGCAACTTCCCCGAATGGGAACCCACTGCACTACGAAAATCACCTGACCTAAAATCGATATTTTGCTGGACTTGTTCCGGGGTCAATGAAGCTGTGATGTAATAAGGTGTGTGGTCATAGTCCGAGGTAGGCTTATCGGCCAGCTTAGTGATATCTATGGAGGAATAGTCGGCCTGTCGACTATCCACAACCACTAGGTATCGCCTAAACAGCCAGTGCAGATTGTCGCAAAGGGATTTTCTAGGTCCTGACTGGAATGGAAATCTCTACCATACTGTAGGTGAGAGTTGAGCGTTAGCGCTTGCAATGTCCACTTCACGCATGTGCTCACGGTTACCAATGTTATCCACGAAATAGTGTGGTGGATTGATGGAGCAGACTCGTTCCAGAAGGTTCCATGGTCTGAAATAGTCAAATTAACAAAATTTACTTTTCAAAGCATTAATCGTGGAATTTTGCTCCGGATTTCTGGAAAATTTTTCAAAAATAAAATCCAGAAAATTCATTAATGGGGTGAGTTTACCTCCGCGGTATTGACGTCCACTTGTTCCAATGACCGTCCACTTTGGCGCGGAGCTGAAATTTTTGTGATTTCTCGGCTTTTCTAGGAAAATTTCGGCCAAGAAAAAATTTCCTAGGATTTTTTAGAGCCCGGCAGCTATGCAGGGTTATTTTTGAAAAATCCACTACCCAACAAAGATGGTTGGAAAGATGGGAGCGCCCCCTCTTCCCGTCCATAAAGATCCGAGAATTTCAAGGAAATTACTTTGGAAAACGGATAACAGTCTCATAAATAGATAAATAAATAAATAAATAGAACTATTGCGTTAAATTCATTATTTTAACTAGACTTTTTCACAGTTATTACCCAATCTGTCATATACCTTTACAGTTGGGCCTGAAAAAAAAACCACCCAGGTGCCAATCTAACAAAAATCCAGCATCCGGTTTTTTTCTTCTTTCCTTGTACATAATAAACCCCTCCCCCTCCCCCTCCCCCTCTTCCCACGCCGGTTCCCATTCCAGTCCTCAACTGCTTCATCAGAACGTTTACCCCCAGAGCACGGTAACGTTGAGGGTGAAGTTCACGTGTCTGCTAGTGCTGGATGCTTCATTGTGATTACCCAGGGTAGACGTGTTGACGACCATGTTCCGATGAGTAAATTTGTACAATGTTAAAACGTTTAGCCTGGGTAATCTCAGTGATGCATGTAACTCCAGAGGAATCTCTTCTGCGAGCTCGTGAACAATGGGTGGATTTTGCGCTTCTGAACCCGTTTACCCTGGGTAATATCAGTGGTTCATGTAGCCGCTGGCCATTAACTGGTACCAGAAACAATACCTCAAATGTGTATTCTCGTGGCCTCCTCGGTAGATTGAAGACTAGAGCACACATCCATTCGCAGCCAAACTTGGGACACCTTAAAAAATTTCAGATCAACTTCACCCACCGTAACAATAACGAAATTTTTGTCTTCCATATGAATTTTCCTTGAAAAAATCTGGATTTTCCTGACAAATTTTCTTTTAACCGTTCGCTTTTCTTCAAAAGCAACAACGTTCGCACAAAAAGGATTTTTCCATGGCTAGAAGTCCATCCCATGTCAGCATGATTTTCCCCAACGATGCGCCAACGACGACAGCGTCTTCACCAATTTGTCACATGAATTAGCGCGGGCACTCACAGAAGTTCATCCTCGTAGTATTCCCTCGTTTCGACGGACACTCCATCGAGGGGGGTGTAGCGGATCTGAAAAACTGGGGGATTTCTACCTACTCGAGATTTCTAGGGCATTTTATCGTTGAAAGCTTGTGAAAATCTTTGGAAAGCGAACGAAAAAATAAGTGAATATTCAATTACTAAGTGAAAAGTAACATGAATTTAAAATTTCACCCACTTGGTACTGCACATTACCCAAATGCCGGAGCGGTTGAAACACTATGGATGCCGCAGTGTCCGTTTCCACAACGATTCGTGGTTCCGTAACAGCGTATTCACCCTGAGTCAGGGTGGAGAAAACACTCCAGGCGGTTTTGTAGAGATTTCCTTGGTTCCAGTTCATTTTTCGGGATTTGGCTACCTTAAAAGTAACTTTTTTAACTCCTCCAGAGGAAATCTCCATAAAAATCCGAAAAAACTCGTGTAAAATGGTCGTCTTATGGTGATTTTTCGCCCAAGTCTGATCGTGGGAGAATAATCCTTGAGAAAATGCTCCTGACCTCCACAGAAGTAGTTATAGAGATATTGTATGTGGATCCTGGATGGAGATTCCGTAGCACAAACTCGGGAGCTTTCCCCACTTCACCGACGCCCATGTTCATGATTTCTTTGTCCACGTTGTCGGGTGAGTGTAAGGTTTTTGCACGGATCTGAATAGACATTCTCGAGTGATTCTCAGGATATTTTCATTGGAAATAGGCAAAATAGTTTTTTTGTAGGTGGTTCGCGCCAATGGGTAGTCCAGGAAGGCTTCCGGCAATTTTTGGACTAATTTTTGAGACAATTATTGAGACGAATCTACAAACCACCTACCGTGAACCTAGAAGTAGGCGAAGGCAGCCATTGAGAAGGCCAGGTGAGCGTCAGAGCATTTGGCGTTTTCATGCGCTGCTTCAGCACGAAGCCGTCCTCCATCCGGTAAAGCGTGGAGAACACGGCCCAGCCAAGGGTTCCGTAGCCATAGTTTGTTCCAGCCTATAAGTCTTCTTAGTCTCTAGCGCTTTCATAAAATTCCCAAGAAGAGATCAGCTACCTAACCAGGAGGTAAATGTTTACCTGCAACGTGATGTTGTAAACAGCTCCCGGAGTGAGTCTTCCTATGGAATAAGTCGTCTTAGGCACAGGAACATTTATGGAAAGCTTCTTTAGCAGCATTTTTGACAGTGGCAGGTACTCGTAGACATTCATCTAGATCAAAATATTTCCAAGAACGACTGGGTAACACGTTTTACCACCATGTAAGGGTAAATCCATACCAAATGCTGGTTGATCACAGCGCTATGGCCCGTCTCGTGGAACACTGGCGCTGTCCATGAGACCTCGAGGGAAGTATTGGTCTTGTCCAAGAGCACGATATCCGTGGGAGCTGCTAGCCATTGTAGAGCTTCAAAATGAATGAATACTAGTGTGTTGATCGGATAATGTATTAGATAAATTCGATATTCGAATATTCGATTTCGAATAAGTCCACAAAATTAAATGTTCAGGAGAGGGAGAGCCCTAGGCCTCTAGATGGGCAAAATTAAAAGCTGCTAACATTTATGCCTTCAGGATGTCCGATTTTTCGACGGATTTTTGAATTGTTATCCGGATTATTTGATTTTATTCTATTTTCAATCGGTCAACACTTCAATGCATACCAAGGTTAAAAAATTTAAATCGTCAGCCAGTGGATTGTAGTTGAAAGCTTGAAATTTATTAAAAATGTAAAGTGGAAATTCAAATTTGAATGCTTCAACAAATATTTGAGAGGAGTCAGCCTTGCTTTTTTAAAAGTTACTAGACCTACTGGAAGTAAAAAAATGGAGGAAGAAAAAAGTGTAGGATTATCACCAGTAGATCAGAATTACATCAAGAAATATTACAAGACCTGGAAACCAAGGAGAAGTTTTCTGGAAAAATAATATTATTTTGGGTTTATAAACATTTTTCCCCGTGAGAAGTTTCCTAAAAAGCTAAAAAGCTCCACCTCCGATGTCATGGAAGTTGGGCGAGAACTGGACCCCGAGCGAAACTACTATGTATGTAATCGTGTCACTCCGTCCCGATGTCATGGAATTTAGGCGAGAACTGGTCCCCGAACGAAACTATCATACTATGTACTTGCATTACTAAGCCCCCGATGTCATGGAATTTAGGCGAGAACTGGCCCCCCACGAAACTAATGCGTACTCGCATTACTTCGCACCCAATATCATGGACTTCAGGCGAGAACTGGTCCCCAAACGAAACTACTATGTGCTCGCATTACTCCGCCCTCGATTTCATGGACCTTAGGCGAGAACTGGTCCCCGAACGAAACTATCATGTCATGTACTTGCATTACTAAGCCTCCGATGTCATGGAATTTAGGCGAGAATTGGTCCTCGCAAGAAACTACTATGTACTCGCTTTACTCTGCCCCCGTCAACGAAAAACGAGTGAAAATCCTGGGAAGAACATTTTTTCAACTCATGCTAAGCTAATACAAATTTCTGAAACTTCTAAAAATCGAGGGAGAGCGGTAGGCGTAAGGGGCGGGGCCTTTCGGGCATCATTGGCCGGATATTTTGAGGGGGTGGGGAGTGATAAGGGCACAAATCCTCCTCTGTGATACTATAATCGCTTTCATCAAAGGCTTTTCATCCATAGGAGAATGGAATTAGGCGAGAACTGATCCCCGCCCGGAATTACTATGTATCCGCACGTAGTTTACATTTTAGCTCACTAATTTGAGCAACATTGACCCCAAAGAATCCAGGAACTCATACTTTCATGATGAGGGGGAAGCTATGGGGAAAAAAGGAACAGTTCTCGCTCGAATATCAACTTCCTTTGCAGCTTGCAAAAACAAAGATGAACAAAGCTATGAAGTGCACAAGCAAAACTGAACAAAGTTATGAGGTCGTAGTCAAAGGAGAACATTCTAGAGGAAGTTCAATTAGTGAATAATAAGTCATTTTATTACTATAAATTATTGAATAATGAATTAACTTACATGCCAAACTCGTAGTGAATACGTTGCTCGCATACCATAAGCTGACATCACCCTGAAAATCAAGCTCATAGCCGGAGCCAAGCAGCGAATACAACGACACCATAGAATGCCTTTTTTCCCACGTCGAAAGTTTCCACGGAAGCTCTGTAGGTCGTGTTTCCAACGAGGTTCGTGAAGGTGTAGGTACGGAGTGTGGGGCCGACATTCACTGAGACAGACTTCGATCCGGAGTGATAAGAGCCTGCAAGGGGTTTTTATACTTACCCAGTTGTATTTTTTAAAGAAACCTAGAGATCCATCTATCTTCTTTTGAAAGGGAATAAGATGAGCTAGCCTAGATCCACAACAAATTTCAAATCCGGGACATCAACCCAACCCATGCTATCTTATCAACCACTGCAAATAAAATTTTTATGTCGTGTAAAAATTTGCGTTCTGCACATTTAAAATTCCCGCATGTTCAAAATTCGAGTTGGCACAGGGAGTATCGATAGCACACCAAATGCCCCAACTTTTGGGACATACTAGTGAATCTTTGATATACAAATAGTAAGATTACTCTTAGATAAAAATTAGTGGACTCATACTAATTTTGAGTGAAGAATCAACTCAGGAAACTTAAAAACCGCATTTTGCATGAGATTGAAAGATACAAATCCCACGATTAACCCATGCGTGCTCTTGAAATTTTTCAACCAATAGTTCTATACCAGCAGTGGTTGAATCCATGCAAAATCCATGCAAAACCAATGCATACCCATGCGGAACCCATGCGTTTCCAAAAATCCGACGCAAATTCGATGCAGAACCCACGAAAAACCCAAGATTTTTTTTCAGTTCCTGCATGGGTTCTGCATGGGTTCTGTATGGGTTTTGCATGAGTGTGCATGGTTTTGTATGGATTTACCATTGCTGGTATGGAACTATTGATTAAAAAAACCGTGTTTTGCATGAGCACGCATGTCTTAATCATAGGATTTGCATCTTTCAATTTCATGCAAAACACGGTTTTCACGTTTCCTGAGAAGGATCAAGCTGCCTGCAAACTGAAAAAAAAATGGCCTGGCATGGGTCAGTTTTGTAAGGAAGCGATGACATACGTTTTGTTGTGAGAAAATACACGAAACTGCTTGAGAACAAGAGAAATTTTTCGAGGATTTCTCTGCCTACATACCTACATACGGAAAAACTACTGGGGAAAAAGCGCAAAGCATAGTATAACACCACAATGTTAAATAAAATGTCCATGATTTAACTCCACAAAAGGCGAAGAAAATCAATAAATTGCTGTTGTATCACCAGAAAATCCAATAAAAATAGCTCTGGATCCAAAATAGAAACCAACTCCGTATGACAGTAATCATCAATCGCTGTTTGTTGGTTTGATTGGCGATATCCGGCGGCAACCTCCAGCTGATTGTTGCTTCATCATTGCGAATATCTATGATCTCTACTGGATCCGATTCGAGAACTGGAATAGATCAGCAGTAGGACATATATCCAGGAAAAATCGTAAATTTCCTCAAATTACAGGTCCTCTCTAAATGAAATTTTTGCTACAGACCGGC
Source organism: Ancylostoma ceylanicum (assembly GCA_000688135.1). Lineage (NCBI taxonomy): Eukaryota > Metazoa > Nematoda > Chromadorea > Rhabditida > Ancylostomatidae > Ancylostoma > Ancylostoma ceylanicum. The sequence continues at coordinate 122,105 of JARK01001356.1, read as the reverse complement.
ACCCTTAGCCACGGAACCGGTTCCAGCGTCACTGAAAGAAACCCGGCCGCACCCTTCATTGTGATAATCAAAGGGGAAATGAATAGATGCATGGTCTGAAAAAATTTTTCAAGGCATTTCTCAGAAATAAGGAATGGCGGCTATTCGTTTGAGAAATAAACATGATTGGTATCTTTCTTTTAAAAAAAAACGTGAAATATACAAGTGAGCGCAAATTCTGAAAAAAATCCATCCATCAACTTGTAACTACTTGAGTTTCGAAATATCGAGTAACGAATTTAAAGAGGCCGACTTAACAAGAAAGTGGTGCTGTCCAAAATAACGACAGTCCCGAAAAAAACTTAACAGTGGAGCTGTTTAAAATACTGTGAATGAGAAAAACAGGATGGACTTGTTTGGGATCAAGGATTCTTGGAAATAGTAGAGTTAAAATCCAGTCACTCAAAACAGAGAACTAAAAAGCCCGAAGATCGAGCCATTCGTAGGAGTTGCTGATTGCAAAGAATCTGATTTGGTTATATGTACATGTTTTTGAACGGATTATTGACTATGTGAAAATGTTTCGGGTAAGCCTCATCAAGAGAGGGCGTCCCCGCTGATCGACCATTGGTCGGTTCAAAAAACCTCTCACGCCTCTCACGTTCGACTGGAGGGAGATTAATGAAACTGTCGAATTTCAGAGGAAAATCCTTCAGATGAGGTCTATATGATTTGTTGAAGTGTTAAAGGGAAGCCATGAGCTTTCTGCTGCCTTACCATGAAGCCAGTTTTATCGCAACATGAAATTGCTGATGGTGGTCATAGATAGCTGCAAAAATCCTGCAGAAATTATGCAAAAACCTTTTCGTTACTCCACTTTGTATGGGTAGTCTATTGAGGACAATGAAGGATGCAGAAATGTTCAGCCAGGGTGTGGGAAAAACTAGGGTTTCCGCCACTTTAGGGACACAGATCGGAAAATAAAATTAAGAAAAATTTCAACTGTAATACGAAAAAACAAAAATTGATCATTTGAAGAATAACGGTAAAAATAAACAAGCAAAAAAGCGGATAGCCCAAAATTATTAGCTGTTTTATAAAGTATATCCTTGGAAAAATCTCCCAATTCCCATCCTGAGAGGAAGCAGAGGAGGGGGAACAAGTGAAAATAACTTAAATTTCACTGTAAGCAAGCTCAAGAGAAAATGGCGGAAAGAAAAAAAGCGAAAACTTTGGTGAGCTGGAAACCGAAGAGAGGTTAAATTGTAAATTGGGTGCCTAGCTGTCGCCTTTTAATCCTCTATACGGAATTCCAGAAAAAAACAGAAAATAGTGGATTCCAAAGTTAACACCAGATTTTCTCAAAATTTTTGAGAATTTCCTCTTTCCGCGTTTCTCCGAATTCTGGGCACTTTCGCAAGAAAATTTCGGCAATTTGCCATAGTGTGCACAGCAATTTATCCAAGCCATAGCCCCGCCCCGGGCAGTCACTATCTCATCCTCGAAGAAAAATCCGCGAACACCGGAAAACTCACTCACAATCGGAGAAGCCGGCGTTCACACACCAAGCAGTGTAGAGAACAATCGATATCAGCGTTATCATCGCTAATCAATTGGCGACGATGAAAGTAGAGTTGGACTGGACGATGCTAGTGCGGGGGCGGGCCCCGGCACTCGCCCCCGAAGACCGCCGTCGCCGCCGCCCTTGTTGGACGGTGAAGGCCGGTGCGCGAGTGGTGGAGAAACTGGAACGTGCCGTGGCAGAGAACACTCAGTGCAGTGGAGCAGCGGTTGGTCAGTTGGGTAGTTCAGGAGAGCTTGGATAAATAGCACTTTGAGGATTTCTTCTATGGTGAGCTGTGAATTAGCTGTCGCACCATCACGGGTCACAAATATGGCGGAAAATTACGAAAAATCACAGGTTGTCGCTGCAAATGAGCATTCAGTTGGAGTAGGTTTACCTATGTTACCCAGGCCGGCATGCATTATTGAAATTACCCAGGGTAAAAGTGTTAATGCCCTTGTCAACAATAGGTAACTTTTATAGTGTTAACACGTTTACCCTCGGTGATCTCATTGAAGCATGCCGGTCCAGCATTCACCATCGATTTCTAGTTTTGGCAGTGGTCCAGTAGCCGCAGCGCAGACGCACGCGGCGGTCTTTTCTCCGACATATAATTTTGTTCGATGTTTGCTAAACACCATATCTATCCTGGACAAGAGACAATGTTCCTGGACACGGCTGGTTCCCTTTAGAAGCACGATCGCGCCGTGATTAATTGCCCGTCACCCTCGCGACACGGCTTCGCGGATCGCCATCACGCGCTGTTTATACTTTTTCTCTGGAAAATTACGCGCCTGGCCGGATTCGCGTCGCATCTATAAGCAGGCGCGATACGAAGATTTCGTAGAGATTGTGGATTACCACAGCTATTTTTCCCCAAGATTTTCAGCTCACAGCCTACTCAATTTCGCAAACGTCGCCGCGATCGCCTCCCGATAAAGTATAAACATAGCCACACGAGCCTAAATCGCAAATAGAGCTGATCGCCAGCCATAGCACAGCAAATCACGAGTAGTACTAGAATCCAGGAATCCTAATTTTGATTTCAATCAGCGTGAAATGATGTAGCAAGCAAACAGCTCTTCCTGCACACCTCACACCTCATCCTAAGCTGCTCTTGAACAAGTCTGCAAACATTGCTCTGGAACTTCTGCAAACACTGGTGAATGACATACTGAAAGTATCACCTAAAAACTGTTAGTGCAGATTTTGCGAGCTATTCCCTGTGCAAACGGATGCAGTCGAGACGCTGTGATGAGGTAAAGGAAAACTGAGAGTTGCTGCTATTTCTGTTCATATAAGCGAAGTATTTCTTAGCATTCTTTCGAGAATATAAACCAGTGGGAGGTTTGGAACAGAAATAAGCTTTTTTGCTTACTTATCGGTGAATGCGCAGGCTGAGCAGCGCGTATGCATAGCGGCTGGGCTGTGATAGTTTAGCTCGCGCAATGTTCACACCTCAGCTGAGGTGAATGTTCCTCAGCAGGGTTCCTAATAGACACAAAGTTTTGTACTTTGTATTGCCGTAACGACAATCTTTAACAAATACAGAAATCATAATTAACGGCCCATAAAAAAAAAGGATTTTGGTACAAAATGGACATGATATTCACCTTCATTACCTCAAATGACCTCCCATGCAAAGTTTCAGAGTCCATGAAAGTGGAATAGCGCCATTATTTCGGTTCCTTTTTTGTACTTCATTTTTTGTTGTGGCCTTTTGCCTCCCGAGATTCCCTCATTAATACGTATGTGTTTCCTACTGTCATTTTTCCTCTTCTTGGCTCGTCACCTCCATATCCACCCGCACACCTCTTTTTCGTTTTTTTTTTTTTCTTAAATTGGTCACTTCAAGCTCTTCTTCCTCTTTTGACGTCATCTTGAATGTACCAGTGTAACTCACAGACATTACCAAATATTCTACGGCATGATTGCATGGAATCACTTCTTCAAACATTCACGGTCTTCCTCCTTCCCTAGTTCCTTTCCTTCGGGACCATTTCACTCTCCTACTTATTAAAAATCTTATTAGTAAATAATGGCTGACTTGGAAGAACAAGCTAAGGAGGACGTCATGGAGGAAAACGGCTCTGACCAAAATAACGCCGGTGATGAGTCTGCTCTTTCAAATGGAGACGGTCTGGATCTGGATAGGATTCATATCTCGCCGGTTCCAAAGTTCTTCGGTTTCAAACAGTTTAAGAAGCTTTTGGAGAAGTGGGCGCTTGGATTTATCACGCTATTTCTCCTCTCTTGTCGATTCATAATCTCAGCTGCTTGATTTCTCCAGGCACCTTTCCGGAATAGACATCAGAAAGGTACGGCAGATGAAATTTGACGCCTACGTCAGTTTCAAATCACCTGAAGATGCGCAATTAGCCATTTCGAAGCTGAATGGTCTGGAAGTCAAGAAGACAGTGCTGAAAGTGCAGCTGGCTCAGACTGAGAAGAAGGTACGTACTTAACGTTGTTGCCTAAGAACTCCTTTGATCATCTCTTGGGTTTACAGAGTTTTGCTCCAAGCACTCAACAGATAAGACCAAAAACTGCTAAAGAGAGCGTGACGAAACTTGCGGATGTCCCTTACGAAGAGCAGCTACGGCAAAAGGCAAACGAATCATCCAAGTGAGGCTCCTTCTTTGTAAATTTGCGCTGCTAGCCATTATTTTTTATTAGTTGAGTTTCCTATTTTCAAGGCTATGCGAGAGGCTTCTCACTGAGCTGAAAAAGGCGAACGTTGATGACTCGGATAAGTTGAAAACAGGGCAGCTTGTCAAAAAGGTAAGGCTTTGAAGTACAGCGAGTGCGAGAACTAACCCTCAAAGGAGGGGCAAGTGGGTAAAAAGACGGGAACATCCTGCTTCAGATGGCATGATTACCACTAACCGTCCATCCAGATATAATTCATTGTCTATTTTACTGTGCACAAATCCATGGCGGGTTAGCGCGTTGCATCGCAAGTGAGAAAGGGTGGTGCCGCTGTTCAGCGATTGGTGGATCCAAACGCCTCTTTCCATGTTTCACTATGAGCTGATCTTTTTTTTTCACCCTCAAGTTCGTCAAAATACGGTAGGACCGCGAATGGCAAATCATAAATCGATCCTAATGAGCCGAAAAGGCGTTGTAATGCATCCATCGTCCAGTGGCGACACTGTCCCGTCTTCCACCCTTGCATCGTACCTAATTCAGCTCATTTATTTTCACTACACAGTGTCATTACCAGTTTTTCTTTCCCTCTCCTGGCGGATTTTCTGAACGAATGTGATTTCTTTAGGTACTATCGTGCCCTTCCAACTATTATGCGGTTTCTTTTGATCTGTTTGCTCCATTTGTCCTGAAATAGAACTATTCGAAATCAGATTCTTCGTTTTGTGGATTTTGTGAACTCCAGTTTTCAATATTTATTGGCGAGCTTTCGGTGTTTAACACCTTCGTCAGGCCAGGCTAGACTATGCAGATGACAAACAGGTCAGCAAGCGAGTCAGTAGAAGAATTAGATTTTAAAAAAATTAAATTAAAATTAGAATAATGTAGAAGATTCTTCTACTGACTCGCTTGCTGACCTGTTTGTCATCTGCATAGTCTAGCCTGGCCTGACGAAGGTGTTAAACACCGAAAGCTCGCCAATAAATATTGAAAACAGGAGTCTACAAAATCCACAAAACGAAGAATCTTATACGTAATGAGGCTCCGGGACGGCACCATCTTACCATATTCGAAATCACATAAAGTCACATCACATCACATAAAGTGGCACGCGTGTTCCCTATCCAAAATCTGGAATTTTGTGGTTCCCGTTGTCGTGAATTAGAAATACCTGTCGCGTCCCGGAAGTTTTCGGAAGATCGAGTACTTAACCTGCAGCCAGCCAGCGTAGGCTTCCTGCAGAGTTCCGAAACGCGCTTGCGCGCATCTTCGCGTTTGTGGCTATCCTGGGGGCATTGATCCTGCCTTTCAGCGATCTACCAACGCGCAATGGCAAGGTCGATATCCGTCGGGTGTTCACCAACGCCAAGACGCGCGCAAGCGCGTTCCGAAACCGCGAGCAGCCGTAGGCCTCGGTAGTGACTGTTGTATCAGAACTTACGATCTCATAATAGAGCATCCCTGAGACTTCCACCAAGGTGATTAACTCATGCTACTTCGGGACGCCTTTACGAGTCACGCAATTCATGCGGTATTCATCTCGATGACATTTTCTGCAAGCCAAATTCGTGTTCGATGACATTCGATAACAGCTCCATGCGAACATCCAGGAGTTTTCTTCAGTCAGTGGGTGGTGATATTCGATTTTACTGCCAGGGCACTGAGCAAAGAGCTGTTGTCCACAAGTAATGGGTGTCCAGGATTTGGTGAGTCTTCTAGCGGGATGTCACCTTTCCCAAAGAGCTAGTACTATCGAGCCGCAGTGCGATGGTGATTGACATCTCCGGCGAATGTAGCACAGGTGTTAGCAACGTTGGCGCTCGTTGTGGGATGGCCTTTGTAGGAATCCCTACTACAGTGGGCGTCAATGGCGGTGACCCGTCTGCGGCCTCGAACAGAACGCGGCGCGACCGCGCCGCTCGAGCGAGAATCCTTCCTGAAGCATCAAATTATGGGGTTTTCTTGATAGTCAGTTAGTTTTCCTGTTAGTTATCATCAAATATGACGAACAACTATCAAGAAAACCCAGATAAGCCATTGCGGCGACGATTCTAGCGTGAGCGGTGCGGTCGCGCCGCGTGCTTTGCGAGGCCGCAGACGGGTCACCGCCACTGACGCCCACTGTACATGATCTGTCGAAGAACGACCTGGCTGATTGATGTCGTAGTTACTGCTTACGATCACTGATGGCCTCGAGCCTGTATGCATGCGCTTGGAACCTTCTGAACATACTAACGTGTTGACATGTTAAGCCTCTCTAAAAGGTCTCTGTAATGTTTTGAAAACTCAAACCAAAAGTCTCAGGATAGCCCAATAAATTTGTTAAGTTTTGATTTCTGCACTATTTTCTTCTTGATTGTTAGACTATAGCTTTCATGGTGATCCCTAGTGGCACACCCCAGTAGTGCATCGATTAAAAAATGAATAGATAGATAACATGGTCACAACGAATGTGAAATCTCGAACAGCTTTGCGAACATCTCATACCTAAGCTGATTATCGTCGTCATCTCGAAGTATTTTGTCTATTTATTTTTATTTATGAAGTATTATAAAATATATGCTATCGCTAATGAAACAGTTTTTCATAGGCAAAGCATGTGTCGCACATGCAAAGGTTTCCAGCCTGTTCATGTGTGAATAATCCATAAAAATTTTATGTGTTCTCACAATGCGTACGCTTCTTTACAAGCCATTGTTCAGGTCCTGCCTTCGCCTAAAATAAGAGCGTATCGAAACAAGTGCGAATTCACCATTGGACGTACACGTGAAGAAAAGGTGGGTTCAGATGTTAAACGCTGTGGTTTATCGCCTACCCATTCGACCATCGATCTTACACATCTTTTTCTGGAAATTTTAAGGTTTGTGTAGGATTTGTTGGAGGCCGATTCTCCCAGAATGAGCACCATGTGATTCCGGTTGACGATGTGGACAATATCACGGAATCAATGAAGAGGATAGTTGAGGCTGTTGCTGAATTCGTCGAGTCTTCAGGTTGATTGCTTAGTTTTTATTGTTTGGTCTTAGTTGGACCAGCGCAGTGCAAATTTTCAGCGTTGAATGGAAATTGATAGGTTTGCCGCCGTTCGATGAGTTCGCACGCGTTGGCGTATGGAAGATGTTGACTGTGCGTGAGTTTGGAGGAGATGTGATGCTCATCCTTACGGTTAATCCTCTGGAGGATAAAGAGAAGGAGGAATCACTAAAGAAGGACTTTTGTTTGAGGTAGGTTTCGCTTGCTGTTTTTTGATGGTTGCCCTGAAGTCGAAGAATATTGTCGTTTTCCATCAATTTGATCTACTGCAGATTCCTCGATCGCTCAACTTTCTCGGAACGCAGATTCAGAGTAACGTCTTTGTTCTGGCACTCCATCGCCAACTGCAGTGATCAGGTTGAATACGAGCATATTGGCGGTAATTTGTTTTTGCCCGAAATTTCTCTGTTTACCGATTTTGCCACGAATTCGCTCTCTAGCGGTCTTCTTCAGGTGCACCGTACATCTACGAGAATCTGTTGGGTTGTCGCTTCCGGGTGTCGCCATCTGCATTTTTCCAAACTAACAGTCTAGCCGCTTCCGTGCTGTATACCACAATCGGTAATGAAGTAACATTATTGCATCTACTTGTATCATCCTTCCTTGATATACTCGGACAGTAATGGTCGTTCTGTTGGATTAAACAGGTTCATTTTACTATATTATAGGGGAGGCCTGCGGGCTGTCGTCGTCTGTAGCTGTTCCCACGGATGAAGCAAAGAATGACCCAGATGAAGTGAGCTGTAAACGCCCGAAACTATGTGAAGAGGGCGATGCCAAAGAAGAAGAGAACAAAGAGGTAAATTTGGGTGTTCTCGATGATGTGATAGTTTGTAGTATCCTCACCATATTCCCAGTTTCAGAGTGAAAGCCAACCACCTGCACCAGAAAGTTCAACAATACTGCTTGATATTTGCTGTGGTACTGGAACAATTGGCCAATGTGTTTTACAAGAATTTAGGAAAAGAAACAAGGTTTCTTGTTATAGATCCGCACTGGAGTTGTTGATGTAATAGTAAAATTTAGGTATGTTGCATCGGTGTTGACGTGATAGAATCAGCTATCGTCGATGCCAGAGAGAATGCGAAAGCTAATGGAATGAGCCAAAATATGTTAGTTCTTTTCCGTTACGTTATTCTTTATGCTTTGCTTTGTTTTCTCTTTTTTGGATACCAGAACACTTGTAAAATTCGCATTTGAAGGTGCCGATACATTGCTGGGAAGGCTGAAGATGTTTTCCCGTCCTTACGGTTCCATATTCCACCTGGATTCGACCTACAAGAGTCGAATGTTGTGGGAGTGTTGGATCCTCCTAGGTGTGGAGTACATGAAAAAGTTGTACTTGGATGTCGTATGGTAAGTATCTTTCCTGAGAATCGGTTTTGGAGTAGTTTTTTTTTACCTTAGCCTGCTTTAGGGTAAACAGGCTTTCTTAGCTTTAATTTTTTTAGATGGATACCATGCGGCGACTGATCTTTGTTTCTTGTAATCCAGCTGCAGCCATGAAAAACATTGTTGACCTTTGCCGTCCAACGTAAGTTTGTTTTTACGTAATTTCACATTACACACATATTTAGGGGAGTGGGGACAACTTGCTGTCGTGGTCATCACGGGTGCTCATTTCTCTAAGACAAATTCAGAAATCTCTTCATTCTGTAGTTTTTATCGTGTCATTCAACTTTTCCGAGTTTTTTTCGGAGGAATTGGCTAGGTCATTTAGCTTTTCCGAGTTTTTTCAGAGTAATTCGCTAGTATTCGCTATTCGCTAACCCAGATACAGTCGTTCCAAAATATACTTGCCTCCAGCATCCACCGCCCGTGTGCTGAGCCGCGCCGCGCCTAATATGGCTGGCTGCAGAGTTCCGGAACGCGCTTGCGCGCGTCTTGGCGTTTGTGGCTATCCTGGGGGGCACTGATCCTGTCTATCTGCGATCTACCAACGCGCCATGGGAAGGTCGATATCCGTCGAACGTTCACAAACGCCAAGACGCGCGCAAGCGCGTTTCGGAACTCTGCGGCCAGCCTATGCATTATCATACGTGCTGTGACGTGGCTCAGTCGAAGCGCAGTGTAGCGGGAGGCAAGTATTTTTTGGAAAGACGGTACTTTCTCTTGATAACTTTGGCTATCCTTAGCAGCTACAACGTGTTTTGCGGCTGCGATGTGAACACATTCATTGCTGTTCCTGTTATGGTGTGCCTATATGACTAACAGATTTGATGTAGTTATTTCTGAAGAACGTGTTCATAATTGGTCGTTCAAAAAATCTCCTAGATGGTGATTGGTGCGCTGAAACGAATCTCACTTCGTTCCCGAGAGGGCAGCTTGTGCTTTAATTCGGGTTATATAATATAATAGTTATCTACGAGTTTGTATTTGGTCATCACTTTGTAAGAATATGTCCATTTTTCTGTCTCTAACTCTTTCTTTTTCTCTCTCCACTCTAAAGAAGTGATGGAAGTACCCTGGTTAAAGCCCGAGCGCATTCTCTTCACCGCATGTTTGGACAGGTTAGACCAAGAAGGAGGAGGAGGTCAGACGCACGCATCCATTTACGAAAGGTTTCCTATGAAGGCCGCTCGAGGAAACATGAAATTCTCAGTGAAAAGAACGCGAGGCTGTAGACGCGTGAGTATGAGCTGCGACTGCGATGCGACTGGCCCCTATTCTTCATCATATAGGCGCACGCCGCGTCAGTCGCACGCATTCAGTATAAATTGCCCTATACCCGGGGTCGCCACATAAGCTGTATTTATAGTGCGTCGGAGTCCGATCCGGTCAGATAACAAATGATACGTATCGATCCCCATCGGAATCTGACCTACGAGGATCGATATGTATCATTCCAACGCACTATAAACGCGGCTATAGATTATACGAATGAGAAGGTCCTATGTCAAATGTGAATGATAATCAGTGTGGTGTGGCGATCAATAAGCATCGTCTCCATTATTGCTATCACTCACATCTCCAGTTCATTTTGGGCACATCCTTGAGGAGTACAAGCGATGAGAAACGATGAGCTGTTTGAAAGCGAAGGTGATGTAACGTAGCAACCAATACGTATCGTTTCTGTAATCGTTATCTCTTACATCGCCGGTTCATTTTGACTCATTTCGAAGGGACGAACTGTGGGGATACTTCAAAGTGTGCTGTTCAAAGTGGTATCTTATCTAACAGCGTTTAGGTCGTGGACGAGTCGTAGTTATTGAGCGTTATTGTAAGTGGGACTCATGAAGACTTGCACTTGGAATTACTAGTTATGCCTTCCCCTCACAACCTTTGCTTTTATTTAGTTTTAACTTCCTCACTCTTCCACTTTCTCTATAACTGATATTTCTCATATTGCCTCATGCCTTCTGCGACAACAAGGAATCAATTATTGTTTTGAAAAGGGGCAAATATTTCGGTTTATTCTCTCACAAGTTGGTCTTTTCCTATTTAGATCGAAGAAGTACAGTGGTCGACCATTCAAACTAGCATCAATTCAACCTGTTGATATGTTCCCACAAACACCGCATATCGAATGGGTGGTGACCTTGGATCGTTGACGAACTTCTGATGTTTTCATTTTGTTATTTGTTATATAGTAGTTTACTTTGTTTTGAAACGTTTTCAGCCACTGTTGAGTTTGACATAAATGTTTAGTACGATGCAGTTTTATGAACTCTGACAGATATGTTGGATGCATTAGTACCGATCATGTTTTTTTCTGCTGCTATCGTTGCGCTGCATCGCCACTGTTTTCGGTTATCGCTCATTCTATGAGTGCATTGCTGATACCCATTGATTTGTCGCGATTTCGATTAGTCCGTGGCTTTGTTTGTTGCAGTCGAGCGGGAACCTTTTTAAACCATGTTCTAGCGTAATTTTATGATTCCAGAGGTTTCTTGCCTGTACAGGACATGTCTGGGACTCAAGGAAAGGTGAGTTTTCTTGTCCTCTTCCTCTTTTGTGCAGTTTTTCAACGACTTATCTCTCTTGTTTTTCCAGGTTATCATTTGCAAGGCAGCCGTAGCGTGGAAAGCAAAAGATCCGCTATCAATTGAAACTATTGAAGTGGCCCCACCTCAAGCACACGAAGTTCGAGTGAAGGTCAGTCTGTTACTCCATTTCGGTTATATTGAGTCAAGAGTTTTTCCTCGATATGCTGTGTTTTCACAGATTCTTTACACTGCTGTGTGCCACACTGACGTCTACACACTTGATGGGCATGATCCTGAAGGATTATTCCCTGTTGTTCTTGGGCATGAAGGAGCTGGTGTGGTGGAAAGTGTAGGAGAAGGAGTGACTGATTTCAAGCCTGGTAGGTTATATTACCGCGTTTTTTTTTTAACCAAAGGTAGGCCGGTAAAGGATGGTGAAAGTTATATGCTTGTGGAAGTTTATAGGTTTATATGTTGTCTGTGCAAAATTTATGCAATTTTCGATGAGTAGGGTTTCCTCAATGTTTTTTTAATGTCCTTTTAAATGAAAATTTGCTCATTGGTTACGATATTTTCTTGTACATTGCGCTTTCTCATCAACATTTTCACAGGAGATCACGTCATTCCGCTGTATGTTCCGCAGTGCAAGGAATGTGAGTATTGCAAGAATCCCAAAACGAATCTCTGTCAAAAAATCCGGTTAGCTGTACAATTTTCTTTTTGCGAATTACCTTAACGAGTATTTTTGACTACTCATTAGCGGGTAATACTCTGACAGGCACTCCGGAATTCGGGGGTGTGTATCATCGTGAGGGAGAGAGGGGCGGAGCCTGGCGACTCTGATTGGCGCACTCGGGCTGTCTGTCACGCCTAGCTGTTTCAACTCAAACGGTGCCAGTCCCATAATACATGGTCTACTTGTGCTTGGCGCCGCAAAGGTTTGAACAGGTGGGCGTGATTGGTGGCGCGAATGCGCCAATCAGAGTCTCCTGATTACACCCCTCTTCCCTTCATGTTGATATACAACCCGGAGTCTGTTTGTTTCTAGCCTTATACTGTGTTAGTTTAAGCGTTTTCTCAGTTTCTGCTCTCTTTCTGTCCCGTTAATTTTTTCTGAATAGCTAGTTCCGACGAAATCCATTTTCTTTATATAATTATTTGATTGAAAATAAAAGAAACGTTACAGAGTCCCACAAGGCAATGGAGTGATGCCTAATGGCACCAGTCGGTTCACATGTCAAGGAAAACAGCTCTTCCACTTCATGGGATGCTCAACATTTGCGGAATACACAGTAGTTGCTGATATTTCGTTGTGTAAGGTGCGTTTCAGTCCCATGGAAGTAGTTCTAGTGCCTTTTCATGTGTTTCTCTCTTCTTGTTGAGTTTATCAGCATATTCTATCGTGTCATTATGATTCGTTGTAGTATCTGACAGTTATAAGCAGTGATTTCTGCAGTTTTTACTGGAACGGGCTAAGTATAATAGTATCTCTAGTTTCTTTTCCTAAGCGCACCCCTTGCTTGGAGTTAATACGGAAGCGGTGCTTGCTTGTTTTTCGCTGCGCATATCCGTCTGTTTCAGATTAATCCGGAAGCACCTCTTGATAAAGTTTGTCTGCTAGGTTGTGGAATTTCTACTGGATATGGAGCTGTCGTTAACACTTGCAAGGTAATTCTAGGGTGTTCATTCTCTCCCTTTTTCTTTGGCTATTATATCTTTCTTTTCTTTTTCCTCAGAAGAAATAGGTTTCCGTCATTGAATTAAGGTGGAGCCAGGCAGCACTGTTGCCGTTTGGGGTCTCGGAGCTGTAGGTCTTGCTGTGATAATGGGTGCTAAAGCTGTTGGTGCAAAAAGAATTGTGGCTATTGATCTTCTTGAGAGCAAATATGACGTTGGTATGTTACTGTTTCTCGATTGTTTTGTTAGTTTTCCTATTTAGTTGACATTTGCTAGAGGCTGAAGGCGAGATCTGCCATTTGCAGCTCGCCAGTTTGGTGCCACTGATTGTGTGAATCCGAAGTCTGTACCAGAGGGGAAACCCTTCCAAGCTTGGCTGGTTGAAAATTTCGATGGTGGTTTTGACTACACTTTCGAATGCATTGGTAACGTGAACACTATGGTGAGTATTAAAGACTCCGGTCACGGTCTTGTGCTTTTTTTTTTCTTTTTTTTTTTTGCTGAGAGGTTTGAACCACCTTTTAACCTCCGTTTGTCTTGAAACAGCCGACTTTGTACAGCTATTACGATTCCCGTTCTAGCGCCAAGCTCTTGAAGCTGCTCACAAAGGTTGGGGAGTCTCTTGCATCATTGGCGTAGCTGCAGCTGGCCAAGAGATCTCTACTCGTCCATTCCAGCTGGTTACCGGAAGGACCTGGAAAGGGTCTGCTTTTGGAGGTCAGGCTTTATTGCTCCATTTTGAACGCGGTTATTGTTTCCCGTGGAATTGAAATTTAAAAGGAGCCTTTTGTAGGCTGGAAGAGCGTCGACAGCGTGCCGAAGCTAGTCGATGACTACATGGCGAAGAAAATCAAGATTGATGAATTCATTACTCACCATTTCAAATTCGCAGACATCAATTCCGCCCTTGGCGTTCTACACAAGGGAGAAAGGTTTGTATGAATATCAGTTTTCTATTTAAATCTTTAACTAACAAGCTGTTTATGGATTTTTTGTTGTTCACCATTTTATAGTAACGTATTTTCAGTCTGCGTTCCGTGATCAGTTTCGTCTGAAGCGATACTTCTGCATTCCTTAACCTCGGCTGTTCGCTTAGTGATAGCTAACGTGATCTTCTACCTGTTTTTAATTACTAGTTGCCCTTCATGATCGGGTCGTGCTTGTCATAGTTGTAGGTGTTATATTAAATAAATTATTTGAAAATTATTGTTAGGCTGCGTTGTAAGCAGTTTCGAGATGCAAAGAGCATTATTCGACTGTTGATATCTCTCAAGACCTTGACGGAGTTGTCTTTTGTTGTGATGAGCAATAGTTGCTGAATCAGATGGCCGCGTCGGTAGAGGACGTCGTGGCTAGCGTGCTGGAGGCCATTCATAGTCAGAATCTTGATGGTGACGAAGCGAAAGCATCAAGGATAAAGGAGGAAGCAAATCAATTCTTCAAAGGTCCCACTTATTTGTTGTGTTTTACATGGGCTGAGATATTTCTAAGCTGTGCTCACCGGCTTTGACACTGACAGTCAAAGTTATGAACAGCATGTGATTGAGTATACCCCTTTCATTGAGAAATTGTCCTGGATTTCTTTAAGCTGTTAGTCCATGGGTTTGGTGCAGTGATCTTAGTAACCCCTGTCGCATTTTTTTTAAAATCAAGATTATGAGGCGTTATCTAAGCGTTTGGTTGTTAGGGAAATTTTGAGAACGACTATCAGGACGAGGCGCATGTGGCGCACTGCGCTGCAAATGGTCGATAGTTCGATCTCGCCTCAAGCAATCAAGCCTTCCATCCCTCCGCGGTCGCTGAATTAGTAGCACAAGAGTCTGGGAGGATCAAACACTGAATTATGATATCAGTGCCCGTATTCATGAACTCGTTAAAGTTTTCACCTACCCACTCTTTTAAAACGGTCTAGTTCTCCAGGTTAAAATAGGTTTACTTTGTCGGAGTGACTTGTTCGAGTCGGTGATGACAAGCATTTATAAAGACAGCAGTGGAACTTACATTTTGCTAGGAAAACTCGTCCATTCTGGATGAGTGGAAAGCTCAAAACCTAGTGGTCACGTTCATGTATGCGGACGTGGATGCCTCCTACAAGCAACCGTACAGGGTACGTACGCAGGAATGGGACTGTTTAATGCCGACCGCTTTATTCTTTCGCTATCACGGTGGTTGATGGGGTAGCCATCTTATTGTTAGAGAGCGGTGTTCTGCATTCTTGATTGGAGGTGTGGCTAAAATTTGCCATTACTATCTAATACAAGCTGGTCCTATAAAATGTAGCAGTTTGCGGAATCATAGATATCTTCTTTGCAATAATCACAAGAAGTTCTGTCTATGAACTTGTGTGTAGACGTAGAAATATCGGTTGTCAGGCACTTACGGGACGTCTGTGCAGTAGCTGAGGCTAGAAATTGTAGGATTTCTTAGTATCTCTGTTTTATTTTATTTCATCCCAAGGAATTTGTTGTTTGGATTTGTTGTCACTCATATATTTTTCAGATCAAGCCTACGATGTTGCGATTGAGTTGTATACGATGGCAATAGAACATCATCCTACAGCCGTTTTATACGGGAATCGGTTAGTTTGCATGTTATACATAAAAGAGAAAGGCTTCGCTTTTTTTACACACTCCACTCCACCACACACACCATAAAAAAATAATACGACCTTATTCAAAACTTGATTTTCTTAAATTATCTTCTTGTTCATTCTTTTGCTGATCCTCTGAGCTTGTATCCTAGGAGTATGGCTTATCTGAAGAAGGAGCTTTATGGCAGCGCCCTTGAAGATGCTAACAATGCTATCGCTCTTGATCCTAGTTATATGAAGGTTATTTTCTCGATATTCTACGTTCGAACCTTCAATTTCATGTTCATTTTCTAGTTAGGGAGAGCACGTTTTGGTTGTTCTAGGGCTACTATCGACGAGCAACAGCCAACATGGCTTTGGCTCGATTTAAGAAAGCGCTAGCAGACTACGCTGCTGTAGTGCGAACACATCCAAACGATGCGGACGCGAGACGCAAGCATGATGAATGCCAGAAGATTGTGCGGCGGATTGCTTTCGAGAAGGCCATATCAGTAGATCATGATAAGAAGAGCATATCTGAGTCGATAGATCTCAGTACTATGAGTGGGTTGAGGATTTACTTTTCTGTTCTACTATTGTACATCAGTTTGTAACCATTTCAGTCGTAGAAGAGAGCTACGACGGACCTCATCTAGATGACGTCATAACTGTTGAGTTTGTGAATGAAATGATTGCTACTTTCAAAAAGCAAGGAAAATTGCACAAGAAATATGCTTTCAAGGTATGGCCTCTTTTTTCACGTACATCCCACTTCCATTTCCCGATTTATCTGGTTAATTCCCATCTTCTTAGATGATAAGATTATACGAATTCATTTTTGTGTACAGGATCGTTAAGTTTTTCCAGATTTTGTTGGATATTTACGCGTATTTCAAAGAGCAGCCCACATTGGTGGAAATTGATGTGCCTCCTAAACAACGTTTCACAATTTGTGGTGATATTCATGGCCAATTTTACGATCTCTGTAATATTTTTGATATTAATGGACTCCCGTCGGAAACAAATCCCTATGTAGGTTGAATTCTTTTTGATTTTGTGGTGCTTCATTTGTTTTTTTTTTTAAATTTCTGTTTTGCAGTTGTTCAATGGAGATTTTGTGGATCGCGGTTCGTTTAGTGTGGAAACGATTTTCACAATGTTCAGTTACAAACTGCTGTATCCGAATCATTTCTTCTTGTCAAGAGGAAATCACGAGAGTGACGTGATGAACAAGGTCTAGATATTGATGTATTAATTTTGTGTTCTAGGAGGACTTTGTATTACAAATGAATGTTTCAGATGTACGGCTTCGAAGGTGAAGTGAAGAAGAAGTTCACAAATCAAATGGCCGAATTCTTCACGGAGATCTTCTGCCAACTGCCATTATGTCACTTGATCAATAGGAAAATCTTTGTAAGTTTGCCTTCGTTTCTTCCTCGTTAAGGTTGCTTATCTTGACTTCGAACTTATATTGTTCTCTGATCTATAGCGGCAGTCAATCATTATTGCATAACAGAGTACCGCCCATCTGCCCTGCCGTGCAGCACTGCCTATGCGGCGCGGCAGAGTGGCTGGGGTTGACAGTTTCTTCTCTTTTTTTACCCTTTTCCCCACGTGTTGAAAGTGAAAAAACATAGGCAGAACATAGTCATTTCGAGAGTTTTGCTCCTCTAGATATCTCTGTAGCATTTATTTTCCATATTATTTGATCTATTCTGGAAACTTACTTTTTTATTATTTAGGTGTGCCACGGAGGTTTGTTTAAAGAAGACGGTGTCACTCTGGACGACATCCGAAAAACAGACCGAGTTCGTCAACCACCAGATGAAGGCATTATGTGCGATCTATTGTGGTACGTTTTACTTAATTATTTCACTTTTTTCTTCTATTGTGACTACTGTGACGATTTCTCCATTATCTATGCTAAATGCTTTGAAATTTTTCTAGCATCATTTTATATTATTTTCGTTTTTTCGCTATTTTATTGATATTTGAGGTCGGACCCACAAGACCTGCGCGGTCGTTCCCCTTCGAAACGTGGAGTCGGCTGCCAATTCGGCCCCGACATCACTGATGCGTGGTTGGCGAAGAATGGTGTTCAGTATGTTGTTAGGTAAGGTCCAAATTTGTCCCTTCAATACGTTTTTTTTATTTCTGGAAATTTACTATTTAGGAGTCATGAGGTTAAACCAGAGGGTTATGAGGTACACCACAATGGGAAATGCATTACTGTAAGTTTGACATGGTTATTTTATAACTGTCTAGTGCTCTGCCTTTCATAATTAATGTTGGTTTTCTAAAAAAAGCAACTATCGGTTCAAAAAACTGCGTTATCCAGGTGTTTTCTGCGCCCAACTATTGCGATCAAATGGGTAACAAAGGTGCCTTCATCACAATAACCGGAGACAACCTTTCGGTATGTATATTTTATTTATTCCTCTCATTATTCTCTTTCTTTCCATTTACCTGGGGTAGTGTTCCTCTTCATCTCTCTCGCTTTTATTTTTCCGTTGAGCTGCAAGGTTTTTTTTGTTGAGAGCAAAAATTTTCAGCCAAAATTCACCTCATTCGAAGCAGTACCACATCCGATGGTGCCGCCGATGGTGTATGCGAACAGTTTATTTGGTTTTTCCTGATGGCTAGAAGTTGTTTTCTATTGTTAGAGCATATTCGTTCCGTTACTGTTACTTGTTTGTTCACGCTCGCTCACTGACGTCTATAGTTGTGTTGATGTCGTTAGACACACATGAAAATTACTACTAGTGCACATGATGGGATACAGCCTCTAATCATGTCATATATAACCCCGCATCCCGTTTCTTTTTTTCTTCGTTCATCATGTTTTGTACTTCTCGATCAGGGTGTACAGTACCTGCATACCTGAAGCGCGTATCGAGTTTATGTATTGAGATGGCGTTCGTTATGTTGTTGTTTGACCGAGTGATTAGCGTCACCGATCTATGTCGACAACTTGTTTCGATTTCATTTTGTTTGCCCGCCGCAGTGCTGCTTCTGAGGCAGCAGCAGTCTGCTTCGCTGCAAATGATGATTATCATTATTATTATATTTCAAAACAATAATAAATACATGTTCCAATAGCTTCTGCCTTTACTTTTCAGTCCTTCAGTAGACTTCTGCAGTAGTGTTGCACGTCAAAATTCTTCATTGTGTCTTTGTGTGACTTCAGCAAGCAGTTCCCTTACACCGCTCATGAAAACCTATATTTTGCAGATGGAGAGATTATTAAGCAATATTTATTCTCAACATGTGGATATCTACCCTAGTATATATGTACATAAACGTAGACATTTACAGATTTGCGCTAGCGAACGAAAAAACATTAGTCACACCGCATTACAAAATTATAAACATATACAATAGTTTACCTTGGAGAGCGAGGCAATCACAATATCCTACTTAATGAAGCGTAGTTTCTTCATCAGCCTCCTTAATGCACGGGCAAGCAGTCAGTGAGAATGGTGGTGCTTGTGGTGCTTCTTGTCGTGATGCTTGTGGACATGGTGGTTCTTGTGGTGGTGCTCATGGGTGTGCTCAGGCTCGCTCTCGGATGAGCTGGACGAGCTGGAGGTGTCCTTCTCGTGGGCCTTCACGTGATGCTCATGATGGTGCTTGTGGTGCTTCTTCTCGTGATGCTTGTGGACATGGTGGTTCTTGTGGTGGTGCTCGTGGTGGTGCTCATGGGTGTGCTCGGGCTCGCTCTCCGACGAGCTGGACGAGCTGGAGGTGTCCTTCTCGTGGGCCTTCACGTGATGCTCATGGTGGTGCTTGTGGTGCTTCTTGTCGTGATGCTTGTGGATATGGTGGTTCTTGTGGTGGTGCTCGTGGTGGTGCTCATGGGTGTGCTCGGGCTCGCTCTCCGATGAGCTGGACGAGCTAGAGGTGTCCTTCTCGTGGGCCTTCACGTGATGCTCATGGTGGTGCTTGTGGTGCTTCTTCTCGTGATGCTTGTGGACGTGGTGGTTCTTATGGTGGTGCTCGTGGTGGTGCTCATGGGTGTGCTCAGGCTCGCTCTCGGATGAGCTGGACGAGCTGGAGGTGTCCTTCTCGTGGGCCTTCACGTGATGCTCATGATGGTGCTTGTGGTGCTTCTTCTCGTGATGCTTGTGGACATGGTGGTTCTTGTGGTGGTGCTCATGGGTGTGCTCAGGCTCGCTCTCGGATGAGCTGGACGAGCTGGAGGTGTCCTTCTCGTGGGCCTTCACGTGATGCTCATGATGGTGCTTGTGGTGCTTCTTGTCGTGATGCTTGTGGACATGGTGGTTCTTGTGGTGGTGCTCGTGGTGGTGCTCATGGGTGTGCTCAGGCTCACTCTCCGATGAGCTGGACGAGCTGGAGGTGTCCTTCTCGTGGGCCTTCACGTGATGTTCATGATGGTGCTTGTGGTGCTTCTTCTCGTGATGCTTGTGGACATGGTGGTTCTTGTGGTGGTGCTCGTGGTGGTGCTCATGGGTGTGCTCGGGCTCGCTCTCGGATGAGCTGGACGAGCTGGAGGTGTCCTTCTCGTGGGCCTTCACGTGATGCTCATGATGGTGCTTGTGGTGCTTCTTCTCGTGATGCTTGTGGACATGGTGGTTCTTGTGGTGGTGCTCGTGGTGGTGCTCATGGGTGTGCTCGGGCTCGCTCTCCGATGAGCTGGACGAGCTGGAGGTGTCCTTCTCGTGGGCTTTCACGTGATGCTCATGATGGTGCTTGTGGTGCTTCTTGTCGTGATGCTTGTGGACATGGTGGTTCTTGTGGTGGTGCTCGTGGTGGTGCTCATGGGTGTGCTCGGGCTCACTCTCCGACGAGCTGGACGAGCTGGAGGTGTCCTTCTCGTGGGCCTTCACATGATGCTCATGATGGTGCTTGTGATGCTTCTTCTCGTGATGCTTGTGGACATGGACGTGCTCCTGAATGTTTCCACTTAGCGAACTGTCACTTTTTATGGAATGTTCAGAAAGCTTTGCTGTTGTCGCATCTGACCATTGGTCAATATCGATGAAATGCCTTACCGCTGATCTTTTCTTGTGTTTTTGTTGAGTGTTTCGCTCGGCGAGAGGATCTACGAAATGCAGGAAACCTGAAATAATTTCTCACTTATCGGTTATATATAGAATTTGTCGTAAAAAAATGACCAACCTGAGAAGTTCAGGTGACCCTCATGTGCATTTTCGTTGAACACTCGGTTGAAGCGTTTTGGTCGTCTGTTTACCTCGGGCAGTTCAGCTACGGCGGCGATTGCCTCATCCTTGGTGAGGCTGGAGCCATTGCTAGCGTGGCTATGGAACAGTTTTTCTAAAGTGGTGATGTACATAAAGTTTAGGATGGATAGGTGCTGGAAGCTGTCCCAAAAAAATATCAACGGCGGTAGTTTAAACTACAGTGAGTAAACTTTCAAAAAATAAAAATGAGATGTTGAAGTCTCTTCTCAACCGGATCGAACACTACTTTTTTTAAATATTTGAGTAACTATTTTGTTACAAAAGGGAGCCATTACATAAAAGGTAGAATTTGACAGAACAAGGCAGGAAGATCCGGAATCTGCTCCAGAATCTCTATAATTAATCCATGCAAAACAACACGATAATCATACTGCATAGTGGAACTCACTGAGGTATTTGATGCTGAGTTGAGGCTTGCGGGTCATCGTCAGTCACTTCCTTCAGCGGCTTCGACACAGAGGAGGTCGGCGCAGCTCTCGTCCGACCAGGTATTTGTAGCCGAAGTACAGCCATATCAGGTGTAACAGTTTATTGCTCAGAGGCAGCGATAACCCTGATCGTAACTGAAGTTGCTTACGTACTCTCGGAATTTGTTGCATCAGCAGCATAGCTAAGGCGTCAACGATGGCTTGGAATTTTAGTACGGTAAAATTGGAGCAGTAGGTCAATTTTTCCGGGAAATAATGGTCTGGAAAAGGTCTGGAATACTTGCCGGGAATTCAATGAGTAGCAATCTCGTTCGCTGACAAGATGAGATGGGCGGAATTTGCCAGAAAATTTTCTTCTGGACCACTCGTCCAACTAATTCCTCAAGCTTACAAACTAGTCATGGCCTACTTCTGACTAAACATTTAACTCCAAACTTGCATGAATGTCAGGATTGTGGCCCATATTTTTACCCGAAAAAGACTCAGATGTCGTTGAGAGGTTTGATTTTCTCCGGACAAACTACGTAAGTCCTATTCGTTCGACTAAAACTCTGCAATCTAAGGATTTCCTGAGAATCTAACATAAAACTATGGCTACTGTCATCCTCCAGGATCTCCCGTTAATAAGTGATCTTTGTCTTTTGACGTCTTTGATCACGTGGCGTTCAGAGTAATTACAGCTGTTACGGTGCTAAAACAACGATAAGAAGCCATGTAATGTTCAGCGCCATCAGTTGTGCCACCCTATAGAATATTTTGCCGTACAATTCGAGGAAAAAACTACGAACTTTGTGGAATTTTTTCAGGTAGATATGCTTTTTTGGAGATCTATTCGAAAAAAAGACAACCGTTCAAAATTCAAATTCTAGTTTGGAGGGATAAGGCCTGCATTCCTTGCTTTTTCATTTTAGAACAATGGTTTTCCGGATGGAGGTCTCGGGAATTGACCACTGAATCCTCCAAAAAGGAAGCGCAATTTTGTACTGGCTTCTTCTAATTCTCTATATTTATTCTTATTCTCAAATAATTGTTTCTGATCTGATAAACTTGGAGTAAAGTTCGAGGGTTTCGACCACAAACCGACTGTGACCCTTTTCTTCCTACGTTCACCAGTTTCCAGTGAGTATGCTTACCGAGAACAGAACAACAAAAAAAAAACCAAAAAAAAAAAAACTCTTTACCCCACGAATTACCGTGATTTATTACCAATCTGCTAGCGTTCTAACCGATCACATGTGATTGACCAGAAATCTATTCAATTCTATCGCAAATTTATGCAAAACGTTGCCGGAAGCCTTCCTGGACTACCCGTTGTGAGATCCTGGGGGACGTCGTGCAGTGAACCCCGAACACTGCATCGCAGCAACTGCCGAGCAGAACCTGCGCTTAACTTTTAGATCTCCAACGGAGTGGAACCAGCGACAGGGACGGATTGCAATCCGCCGCTCTACCACTGAGCCATCCGGGCTACTTTTTATGGTGGTATTTGTCAGATAAGTGCAGCGAACATACGGGAAGACAGCATAGATTATTTGCAAAAGACGGGGACCAGGCGGGACTCGAACCCTCGACCGCCGTAACGGCGACCAACCGCTCCATCCACTAGGCCACGGGTACACATCTTCGCAATTCGTGCGACCTACTCACTGACCAACCATCTCAGACATTCGAGCGGGGGTCCCGCGTGACACTCGCTCGAGTGTGGGTGGGAGTTATCAGAAACTGTGCGTTTTTGTCCCGCAACATCCCGATTTTGTCCCGGTCGTGAAAAACGAGAAAAAGCAAAAAATGAGCGTTGAGTTCCGGAGTGTGCATGCTATTCGCGCGCTGGGGCTGCCACTGCCACCGGATCCTCGAGCGGGTTTCCGCTTCCGCGTGTGTCGCCTGGTCCTCGAGCTGGGCCACGGTTTCCACCGGGCCTCGGCCGGGTGTCGGGGGTCTCCACCCTACACCGAGGCGGAGGTCGGAATGGGATGTGGCCGCCGGCTGGGGTACTTATATACTGCCCACTTCATCGATTTCTTGCTCTATCCACGCCTCGCGCCGGTGCACCGGACTCCCTATCCCAGTTTCCGCGATAGGAAGTTGGGTCGTATACAACGCGGGCTGCATTGCGCCGATTAACCCTGCAATAATACCAAAATGATGTCTTTCGCCGATGTACTCTCTCTCTCAAAGTTGTAGCCAAAAAATGTTGGAATCATCTGGGCAGGGTCAGGATAATTAACGGATATATTGAAATATTTGGTGACAACTGCTCAAAAAATCCCTCAAATCCCGCGAATTCCGTGAAAATTTGCAGATTCTACGGCTGCAACTGTGTAGTGCGCACAGCTGAGTAATTGTGCATAGATTGGCGACTGGGAGATCCTCCGAGCTAAACGTAGGACAACTTGAAATTGTAATTACGACACGTCGTAGTGACACGCTTTACCACTGTTTCCGGATTAGGGTGACTTCTCAGGGAGACACGATTTCTTTTTGTATGTATTTTCCTTTCTACGATTACTTTACCTTGTGGAACACAATGTAATCCCAGCAGAAATCCTTTCCTCACGCCGGAGCAGAACGCATGAAAAATCAATAAAACCAATAAGTCGATAATAGTCGTTCACCATGCCCTGAGCCAAACTCGCGAAAAATCAATGAAATCAATAAATCAGTAACCAGGTCGCGCAGGGTCGCTATCATCTTCGTAACCACATCAACGTGGTGGAATGCCCCACTAGTCACATTTCGATTTGGAATGGAGTTCAGAAGAGAAAAATCGATAGAATCGATCAATGAGACGATACCTGAATCCATAATATACGGGTAGACGAGGCACTGCGCGAGATTTCTACGATGTCTCATGCCTCCCAGTTCGTTCCTTCGTCACCTCGTTCGCGGATGCTTCTCATCATTTGAATTTGGCGCCCAAGCGCGTCGCCCAGATTTTTGAAAAAGTTTTATATATAGAACCTTACCTTTATTTCTTTGTAAAATTTTTTTCCTTATTTTCTAAGCCTAAGCCTAAGCCTAGGCCCATAAGCATAAGTCTAAGCCCGTAGGCCTAAGCCTAAGCCCATAAGCCCAAGGCTAAGCCCATAAGCCTAAGACTAAGTTCATAAGCCTAAGCCTAGGCCCGTAAGCCTAAGCCTAAGCCCATAAGCCTAAGACTAAGCTCATAAGCCTAAGCCTAAGCCCATAGGCCTGAGACTAAGCCCATAACCCTAAGCCCATAAGCCTAGGCCTAAGCCCATAAGCGTAAGCCTGAGCCCATAAGCTTAAGCCTAAGCCTAGGCCCATGAGCCTAAGGCTAAGCCTAAACCCATAAGGCTAAGCCTAAGCCTAGGCCCATAAGCATAAGTCTAAGCCCATAAGCCTAAGCCTAAGCCCAATAAGCCTAAGACTAACCTCATACCAACTCAGGTAGAAAAATTCCTAAGCCCATAAGCCTAAGCCTAAGCCCATAGGCCTGAGACTAAGCCCATAACCCTAAGCCTAAGCCTAAGCCCATAAGCCTAAGCCTAAGCCTAGACCCATAAGCCTAGGCCGAAGCCCACATCTATTCAGATGGGGAAATTTGAACAGGTTCCGCTTATTCTTTGGGTTTTTTCTCGGAAATTTAGTTCCCGAACAAACATAAGCAGAGAATTTGCGGTGAGAGATGCAAACTTGTCTGAAAAATCGATACTTATCCGCGTTTAAAGCGTTTCTAGGAGATTTTACGCTTTTCTCACAAGTTCGTCGTGTATTCGGTACAAAATGTAGGGATTGTGAAATACATCCGGAATAAAATTCGTCACGTTCGTCATTTCCCCAGTCAACACACCAAATCCACGAACTTGTTGAATTTTCCAGCGATTTTCGGCCAATTTCAAGCTGATGTTGGTGCTTGCGCGGACTGGTAATCTGATGGTGATTTCGTCCAAATCAACGGAAAAACCTGGTTCAGGGCCTAGGTTTAGCCATAGGCTAAAGCCTACAAAACGAAACCTATGACCCCGTATAGAGTGGCTCCCCCTACAAACGTTTCGCCCATTGTTTGCAAAAGACTGGCCCGGGCAGGATTCGAACCCCTGACCGCCGTAACGACGATCAACCGTTTTATCCACTAGGCCACGCATACCACCTTGTGGATGTCCGCGCAATCCACCCACAAACCAACAATTTTGTCTTTCTCAAAAATTTATAGAAACTTATGCAAAACGTTGCCGGAAGCCTTCCTGGACTACCCGTTGTGAGATCCTGGGGGACGTCGTGCAGTGAACCCCGAACACTGCATCGCAGCAACTGCCGAGCAGAACCTGCGCTTAACTTTTAGATCTCCAACGGAGTGGAACCAGCGACAGGGACGGATTGCAATCCGCCGCTCTACCACTGAGCCATCCGGACTACTTTTTATGGTGGTGTTTGTCGGATAACTGCAGCGAACGTACGAGAAGACAGCATAGATTATTTGCAAAAGACCAGAACCCGGCAGGATTCGAGCCCTGGGCGCCGTGGCGAAGAACAACCGCTCTATCCACTAGGCCATGCGGACACATCTTAGCATCCTGTGTGACCCACCCACGAACCAAGCTCCAACGACGCGTGGATTATGATCTGCCATGAGGAGTGGTCAACGCGACAGTACACCCTGATAGAAAATTTTGCTCTATCGTCGCACAAAGCCGGAAACGCACTCGTCTCACTTACGTCAGGCTAAGACTAGGCCTATATTTCAACATATAGGCACTTCGCCTAGTACACATTGCCTCAAAATTCATCGATTGCTGTCTCACCGTCATATTGAACAGGAGTTCAGGATAACCATTCGCACATGACCATTTTCCGGAACGTGGCCATGTTTAGCATCGGACGGTAGTTTCATTTGTAGATCATGGATATAACAACAACCTTCCACTGTGATGTTTTTCCAGGCTTACTGGCAGCATACTATAGAAGCCATTTTTTCCAAAGTCCGGCGAATCCCTCTCTAACATTGGGTACCTCACCCACCCCTCGTCCTACATGCTTATCACGAATGTCACTACGGTTTTGCACTGGAGCACATTTTTGAATGTCACTGGTCAATAGCACCTTACCATACGTATAAGAGTGGTAAGTAGTCTGGAAATACTCCTATGAATGATCGTATCCCTACAGTATTGCGCAAATCGAGGTTTAGATCCTGGAAGGAGGCATTGCACAGTTTACAGTCCTTTTCAAAAAGATAGACGGATTGCATGACTGCACAATCGCCTCGGGAGCTAAACGAGAGATACGGAGAGAGTATGTTCCGAGTGGGAGGGTCGAGTGGGTCCCGCCGTGAATGTGCAGTCGCGACGCTAAGAAACCGCACGTGCAATTCGTCTATCTTTTCAACAAGGACTGTACGCATGATCCGCGACGTGACCTTACAAAACTTCCTCTGTCAGCACAACGAATTCGCATGTGTTATCCTCAAAAATCAAGGGAGCGCCACAAAAATCCATGGCCATTTCAGACAATTCAGAATGGAGAAGCCTGCACCATCACAACCCACACCAGATCATACTTTTGGGAATTTGGTGGTGGATAATCCTACTACACCCTGCAGCAAGGAAACAGCTTGATCACGACAACACATCGAGGACAACTTTGAAGGTTGTCGTTCCCCTTCTTGCTGACATCCTTCCCTTAGCAGCAATGCGAGCTTAGGGCTAACTTCGACGTTTGGCGATCTTTGCGCTGTTTTCCTGCTGTGCAGATGTGAAGAAAGGAATGTATGGAATGTGGGAAAAGTCAGTAGGGAATTCAACGGATAAAGGTTGAAAACCGCCTGACCCCTTCCACATTGTTCGCTCAGGTCATAAAGGTATACTAAGCACTTTTTTCAGTACCAATAAAAGAATGCTCCTGAATCCCCTGCAACCTCTAGACAGCTAATAACCTGGAAAGTTGCTGGGATATCAAATGTAAAATCTTTATCTCAAAATTTAGTATATGACAATCGTTAACAACAAACGCTAAGCTATCCTAGTGTGGCGAAGAAACAGTATACGGGGGTCAAGTAAAGATCGACAGTAGTGACATGTTATGATAAGGTATCAACACGTCCCTATAACAAAAATGAACGACCATAACAACAGGCTCGACTGCAAACTGAAAGGCAAACATGTACAGGCAGCTCCTATTCGAGGTCATCAGTGTCATCGAGCAAGTCTTTTATCTGAAAAAAAAAAGAGGAATAACACTACTATAATCACTAATCCGCTACATGAAATGGATCTTGGATTATTATAGTAATCCAATCTGCAATAAATAACGAAACCCCAAAAACAATGAGAAAAAGAAAAAACAGACGAAGGATTTTCCTACATCGATTTTTCCCCTAAACAAACCTCTTCTACCTGTGGTGGAGGTGGTCCATCTCCCATATATGCCATGACGGGTGGTTGAGATTCAGCCGCTTCAGCTGCTTCGCCGAACATCGCCGCCAAACGCTGAAAAGTAGCACCGTCTGAGTAACCTAAGCGATCTCGCATGAAAAAAAAAAAACGGAGAAAACACTGACCGCACGGGTATGTGGTAGCTGCTCAATCACAGCAGCGTATTGTTCTGC
Organism: Ancylostoma ceylanicum; assembly: GCA_000688135.1. Lineage (NCBI taxonomy): Eukaryota > Metazoa > Nematoda > Chromadorea > Rhabditida > Ancylostomatidae > Ancylostoma > Ancylostoma ceylanicum. The sequence continues at coordinate 94,493 of JARK01001356.1, read as the reverse complement.
TGGCAACGTTTGCTGGAAGATCTGCAGCAGTTGCTGCGATGGTCCACATAGTGCGATCGCGTTGGCGATGTGAATCGCACCCTCTTCGACATTTCCTGAAACACCAAATGAAGGAAAGGACAATTCGGTCCAGTAACTAGACGAAATCCGCACACTACTGCATCAACAAGAACGGATAACCGGCAGCAAAACCGCAAAACAAAAGTTCTGACTGTGACTAACTAGAAAGTCCAGCTATGAAACTACCATATGAAATGGGTCCAGAGCTATACAAATAGCTTCACGCTAAAAAAATCAATATCCCACAAGTTGGAAGGAACAAAATTTAGTTTTTGACGGATTTTCGGAATCAAAATAAATAAAAATCGGTTATATTCAGTTCAGCTGCGCGGAAGAAGTTTTGAAAAGTTTCAATTGTCAGGATAGGGTGTTTGAAAGGAAGCAAAGTGACATATTCAATCAACTGTAAGTTGTTTTTGTGGTTAGGTTTGAATTGTCTTAACATGAAAGTTCTCATCCACATATGAAAAGTTTAAGACGAAGCTGTAAAATTGAAAGAAAAAAAAAACAAATCGAAAAGGTTCCAACAAAACCTTACCGCTGGCCATGAACTCCTCGCCAAGCTGCACTTCTTGCAAGAAGTACGCCTGCATAGCAGATGGATCAGAAGGATCAGGGACTTGTGTGGATCCGCCTCCACCTCGTCCTAGACCTGCACCTCCTGTACGTGCCCTGGCTTTTTCCCGTCGGTCTAAAGATGAATTCTTGAAAATTAGAAACATGGAAAACTTCAGAAAGGAATAAAAGTAAATGTAAAAATCGATCGGATACAGTTTGTCCTAGCTTATGAGAATGATTTTACGGAATAAAATCTGCTCTAAAAGCAACGCTTTCGAATTTAAATGTAAATTAGGCATTTAACGTATAAAGAATGTTAAAACAAAAAGCCACAGAAAGGTTCGCATGCAAATTCATTTAATCGACAAGGATAAACTATAAAGTTTCTGGACATGGTTGAGGCGTAGGAAGTTGCACGCCTCAAAACAGCGAAAAATAGAGGAGCTGAGATGTTCTGCGCAAATGAATGAAAAATGATGACTTATCCCGACCATCGCAACTGCCCGGCGAGCAAACAACATCGCGCATTACATTTCTAGATTTACGAATTTCGCTAAAACTTTTCTGCGTCATCACAACTGCCCCCAAAGAAATTGGACTTTTTCGAAAAAAAAAAAACCTCTTTTAAACCCACTTCTTCGTATCTTCTCCTTGTAATCAGGTGCTGATCGACGTGCATGGTCAAAATAAATACAGTATCCTATAAACGCTGCACCCGCAAGTCCAGCGGCCATGATCACATGCGATTTATTGAACCCGAAGATTGTGTCGCTCATGACTGAAAACAAGAATCAATATGGTAAAATTGTCAACACGGGGACCGAAATGAAACGAAACGAAAACATATAGGAACAGCTGGATCTACATGTCACTGGAAAGATCGGAAAGAGAAAAAACATCAGTGACTATGGGCAATAGTGGTGGCAGAAACACAGAACTATATACTGGGAATAGGTTTACGCGAAAACAACCATAGGAAACGAGAAGGTATAATCTCAAGAGAAACCGAATAAGGATTTCCTGAACAAGAATATCCAGAAAGTTACGAGAACGTAACATCATGACACTTGAGTGGCTCAGAAACTTCAAAATCTTTGTTGAAACTCTGCATAAAGTGCAGAGACGTTGTTATTTGAAACAGTTGATACAAATGTTGCATACTAAATGCTATTTTGTACACGATATTCGTATCGAGTGGTATAAGCACAAAAAAGGTGGGAATCCTAGAGGGGATCAAAATTAAAAGTCAAATCCCGCAAAAAGATGTCAGTGCTAAGCGGAGCAATGTTGATAGTCGTGTTCCACGCAAAAACAACCACTGCCCTTTGTGGAAAGTTCTGGAAGACCTGAAATATTATGCTCCATCATATTCCTACAAGGATGAGGTAATGCTACCATAAAAAAGATACGAAACTGTGTTCAGCATGTCAGACAGCCCTTCGCCACAAAATTCGAGCAATAGAATCTTTCTGGGGTAAGGAGAAAGTAGTAGCGCTAGAGCCGCAAGAAAACTGCCAGAATAAAAAAGTAAAAGCCGGAGGGCATTGACAGCTCGTGGTTGATATACGATGCAGATTTGGATGTATTTATGAAAGCCATAACCAGAAAATGGCAAAAAGAAATCGAATCACAAGCATGACTCAGCTCCACAATGCTAAACACAGCTTCAAAATTAAAAATAGCGCATGGTAGCCTTCAAACAAATGAGGAGCTTCTCTCAAATTTAAACAAACTAAACAATATTGCGAAATAATAAAAGCAAAACACCCACGCGCGTAGAGGACTCCAAATTCAAATGAGAACTCGAATAAAACGATTTATGCGTGACGACGCACCAAGGTACAAAGTTTGGAGCGGATGAAACAGGAGCGCATTAATTGTTCTTTGAAGCAACGTTGCAAAGAATCGTGGGCAGGTTGGCTTTGCAAGTCTTGACCACTTTAGCTGCCAGCAGAGAAAGCTGCTCAAAGTAGCTTCCTGTCTGTAAGGAAGTAGGGTATCATCAGAAGAATGAGGTGAGAAGTGTAGTGGAAACATAGGACAGAATCAGTACAGCTCAACTAGAGAGAGAGAGAGGAAAACTGCCCCTGTAAAAGTCATTCCAGGTAGGCTAGGTTTTACATCTACCAAGAATACCACACAATCGAGTGTAGTAAATGCCGATGGAGTTCACGAATTTGCGAACTTGAGCATGCCTGGCAGTACCACCGCGCCGCTCACTGGAGTCGCTGCCAAGCGCTTCCGCGAAGGCTGGTCCTAGCTTTGTTCAGTGTTTTTCATCGCGTTTTATGGATATACGTCCGTCACCTCGCTGCGGTACAGTTTAAAGCTTGCAAGTTCGTCACATATATGCTCACGGAAGGTAAGTAATGGGCACAGTTCTTCGACATGGGATAGCAAGCAAACGGCGCTCCAGTTTACGCTTGCTCGACCACTTCTAGCTGCGTTTGGCCCTGGTCTGTTTCGAGGTCCACGAATATTCGAATGCAACTTTCAAATCCTCGATTTCTGAAGTTTTTGCCGTTTTTTTTTCACTATTAAAGAAGGGCTCTGACTGGCTTTGTGTACGCCGAAAACAGGAAAATCTCAAGCAAGATAATTACTGTGTTGCCTTGATAACACAGGACTGAGCCGTACCTTTCTAGACACCTATGCTTGGACTGAAGCCTAATCCTAGGCTCGTACAGTTTTCTCGAATTTTCCGGAAATTTCAACTAGGGTGTCATACTTGGAATAGCCGATAGATATCTTTAATGGTGAAAAACAATGACATGGTGCATCCCGATAGTTCTAGAGTGTACAGGTTCCGAGTATAATTGAACACTTCAGGAATTTCCATAGGTTAAAATCAGTGGTGGACGCAGAAAGTGGGCGGGAGGGGG
>JARK01001356.1:22698-83541 GCA_000688135.1 Ancylostoma ceylanicum | reverse complement strand
CCCCCCCCCCCTATGCCTGCTGTTTTCGGGCTTACGGCGCTTTGTTAAATATGATAAATAGATAAATAATAATAATAAATAATAATTAAATAGATATGTAGACTAAAAAAAGTTTAAACGAAGCATTTGGAAATTGGCTAAATATGGGCAGAATGCTGTGCAAAAGTTTTTAGTTCGCATTTCAGTTAGCTTTACAAGAAATTTTGAATGATCATAGTTTTTTTAAACCTGTTGGTTTTTGATGTGCCCAGAAAATCTTGTATGCTCCACCGGGAAGATCATCGTCGCTAACAGTTCAATTCGCCGAAGTGCAGCTCTAAGGCTCAAAAGGTTGACGGCTTGCGACTGCTCACAGAAGTACGCACAGTTTTTTTTTTTGAAAAAAAATATCGGATTAAAATGACAGATAAGACTAGGAGTTTAATTGAGTCAATTTTGTAGTGAGAAAATAATGGAGCTCAACTACATAATTTTCACATACAAGTATTCAACATATTCGAAATTTTGGCCATCAAATATTCGAGCATTCGAATTTTCCAGTAATCCGTCACCCTCGGTAGGGTAGCTAAGGTTTGTTCATTCAGTGTTTTTAATGCATTTCCGTATTTTGTTTTCGCATCATCACGATATGTCATACAGTTCGGTCTTGAAAAGGTTCTTACCATCTATGATGGATATTCGACGGCCAACAGGTAAGCAGGAACCACAAGTTTATCGTTAGTAGCGGACACACTGTAGAAAGTAAAGAGGATTATAGTAAACCCAACGATTTTACGAGTGACAAACATGTCGGAGACTCCATGACCATTGGCTCGTCATGCTTCTACCCGTTTTCTTGTGCCTTCGTCCATGAATGTCTCTATAACCGCTATATTCTCATGTTAATCTTGGTCCTGCTCTGAAAAAAAAAATGCATTAGAATCTCACATATGCAAGACATGACAAGAAAGTAGTATGCATTTCCATATTTTGTAGCACGTGGTATCTCATTACCTTGAAATTCAGTTCCGAAAATATTTAGGGGATTTTGAAAAGTTTTGAGGTGCTTATGTCTAGATCATGATTAACCTACAAATCAGATGCAACTAAAACGGGGTCTATTAGCTCACATGAGGACAGATAGGCTCAAATCTTTCTTTTCAAGAGATATACACACAGAATGCCCCACAGTAACAGTTGAACTGTTTGAGCCCAAACAGTTCCAATAAAAGTAAAAGCAAATTCATACTCACAATCAGACCTCCCGGAACAAGTTGTCGGAATGCATCCCAAATTAGCTCGACCCAAAGCTCATTGACAACTTGCTTTCACCTTTTCTCCTCGACGAGTTGTCAACCCAGAGCTTGTCGACAACTTGCGAAGTGGTCGGCCGTTGGCTTTGCAAGTTGTCAGTAAGCTTTAGGCTAACAACTTTTCGACTAGAAAAGGTGAGAGCAAGTTGCCAACGAGATTTGGGTCGTGCAACTTCCAGATGCGATCCGACAACTTGTTCTCGGAATCTCATGGGAAAATGATCGTGGCATATGATACGCTATGGATATGCAGATACGCCCTGCTTCCATTTTTTGAGATTTTCGATGTTTTAAGTTGAAGTGAAATTTCATCCAAGAGCTTCTCAGAGTTTATTCATAGTTATTGGCAAGCAGGAGCGTTCCGAACGATCAATAATCAGTCTTTTCTTTCTGACAAGGAAAGTGCAAGAGGCCAGGCTGACAGATCGAAATGAAACCTATCTGGTTTGAATTCTTGCTTGACAAGGTCCTCCAGCATATATATCAATTTTGCCCAACGTGCCAAAAAACAGATATGGCCGAGTGGTGAAGGTGCTAAACTGTTAGGCAGAGGGTCGAGGGTTCGGATCCCGTCATTTGTATCCGTTTTGCATTTTTGTTTTTTATTCCTTCTACGTTGTTGAAATTAAATGTGAAAGATTAGAACATGAAACCTATCATTCCAACATGGTCTAATACAGGTGGCTGTGCGTTCGGCTGGATTCTGATTCGTGATTGTCCTCTACAACTCAAAATCTTGTCAATAAGGATAGGTTTTATGTCCTTTAAAGTTAATTTCAACAACGAAAAAGGAATAAAAAACAAAGATGCAGAACGGATACACATGACGGGATCCGAACCCTCGACCCTCTGCCTAACAGTTCAGCACCTTCACCACTCGGCCATATCTGTTTTTTAGCGCGTTGCGGAAAAATGAAATATAGTTTCGGGCCGCTTCTGTCATGTTCAGACATGTTAACGACCGACTGTTGTGTTTGCCACAGTTGGAATGAATGAGATAAGCTCAGACACAATGGAAGGGAAGAGATGGGTAGGATGTCTTTATGTCGAAGAGAAGGAGCCAGGAAGGCGAAGAAGGAAACGGATGAGGGGTGACGCTGTAGGGCTGGGACGGCGCCCAGCAGGTGTGATAATGCTATGCAAAAGGTCCACTTTTGCGGCAACGGTGCACCGGCGTCCAAAAGTGGGGGGAAAGTCTAGAAGCGGGTCCAACTGAGGGACGAAGGAGCGCAGAGCGTCTGAAAGTGCTGAAACGCCTAGAGTCGGGTCCAACGGTGTGATAAGGGTGCGCCGGCGTCCAAAAGGGCGGATATGCCTGGAGACGGGTCTAACGCGTTGGCGTTCAAAAGCGGGGATATGCCTGGGAACGGATCTAACGGTGGGGTGCGTTGACGTCCAAAAGTAGGGAAACGCCTGTAGACGGGTCCAACAGTCCTACACAAAGGAAGACGTCGCTCGCTTGTTGCACAGCTGTGGAAAGGGCATCTCGGAGCCAGAAAGCTCGAAGGTGCAAAAAACGAGAGTTTTGATAAATGATTAATGGGCGGTGTGGTGTGAGGTAAATGCCACATAAAGGCAACGTGAGCGAAGCGAGCACGAAAAGAAGCCTGAGAGTCCGGCGTCAGCCGGACGATCAGGCTGGTGACTCTATATTGTGTTGTGCCTGACCAGGTTGTTGGTGGACATATTCATTATTATGCAATGTTTCGACGTGACCGTTGTTTTTGGAGGCCTGATAGTGGCTCTTACTTTTTCATCTGTGTTCCAGACCGCCGAACGTCCGTCCAAGTCTTCTACAGCCTTGTGAAGGCACATGAGATTCCCTTGCACAAAATGGGTCCTATGTCGGCGGAAACCTCCAAGATACGACCAATAGTTAGCTGTGTAGGTAACCATAGAATCCCATAGAATCTCCTGATTTCTTAATAAAATTGTGAGTCAACTGATAGCGAGGGTACCAGGTCATCTCTCTTACACCTACTCGTTCTTGAGTATAGGTATAGCATTCTACATTCAGGAAATCATTCAGGAGCACAAATTTGAGAATTGGATTACTAACAGCGAAGAAAGAATAAATAAAATCAAGCCGCAAATCTTGCAATTTTGCCAAGGAGCCGAACTGAATATGAACGGCTAGCCTCTATTTGTCCCCTATCTCCTCTAAAGCAAAAAAGGATAAATTCAATATATGGATAAATTCAAGTCAAACTTTTGTCATGCTGTGTTCAGTACATCAAGCAACTCCAAGGAGCATGTCTTCAGCGCTCCCCAGGCGAGATAGTGGGAAATCACTGAGATAGATAAACCTATTGATAGTTTTTAGCGAAAAGTGTGCTAGAAAGTTTCTTAGCGAAAAGTGTGCTAGAACCTCCATGCCTACAATGATTACGTATTCAACGTTTCGTCCTGATCGACGTATGCTGCAGTCTGCAACACTCCCTACTAGCGAATGCAATTGCGGTAGGAACATTAGTCGATGCCTCAATTGGTTCCTCGGTTATGGGCACGGGTGGAGCAGAGGCAAAGCAGCGGACTGGTGAGCAATCGAGGAGCAATGAGTTCAAAATCTTCTAGCGATGGTGGGAGTGATAAGTTTTGTTCGAAAACCTTTATTTCGAGACATGTGGAGGAGGGAACCGGGATTTGCGGAGGACTGAATCGGGACTTGCGGCCTGTAACAGACAGGATCCCCTGAACTAGTCCTCCGGATGCCCCTGCAGTAGTCCTACGCATATGTGCAATACTTTGTCTGAGTAGAAACAAACCGTTGTGGACAGGCCAAATATGCCTCGTGGGCTCCTCTTGATCGGCGTGATTTTTCCAAATTCCCTAGCAATTTGCTTCCACATGGGGATTGAAAGAAGACCCAATTTAAAGGAATACTGGTCCACTAGACAAGTGTTTAAATGTCTGGTTGTTTCTGATCGCTACTTTCTTCGAGAAGTTTTTTTAGTGTCGAAGACAATGCATTCAAAATATTTTTTTGTGTCGAAGTTTACTTCATGCCGTATTTCTCATGTTGTTCTGAATAGAGAAGATAAATCCACCTCCCTAGCTTGTTGAACCGTGCTCATATGAATTCGAATTTCCAAACCGTACTTCATCTCATAATTTGTCATCACTTCGCTATAATAAGAGCTCTGATCGGTCCCATCTGATATGTTGTTCACTGTGCTCAATAATGTGTTGGCGTGAAGAAGCTGTGATGAAAAAGAGCAATCTTCAACGGAAAGAAATGGCGCGATGCACCATGTGCATCACGTGGTCACATGAGGGCGGAAGGTCGTGATGCACCATGTGCATCACATTGTTGGCAATGTGTTAAAAGAACTCAACATTTCTGGACATGACAAAAGCAGCCCGAAACACCTGTAATTGAAGGCGAAAACCAAAATCTACCGCATTTCAGTAGATAACCCGACGCGCTGAACACGATGACTAGTTATTTTCCGTTTTTGATGGCTGGATCTCGTGCACAGACTCACGCACACAAACGCACACGAACTGCCAAGTAAGAAAGTAAAACTAAGACACTCATGGAATATAAATCCGTGTGGGCGGTGGTCGTATGGCGCGATTTCTCGGGTGGCACTATAGACAGGCTGGATCTGGGACGCGCTATTACCACCGGAGTTACGGTCACGCGTCGCTGCTTGGCTGTAACGAGTCCTCAAATAACGCAGAAAATTATTCTAGAGCGCAGACGTGGGGGCCGGCACGTGATCGCTTTCTTTCATCACGGGCTCAGCCCATAGACAGTGTTCGCGGAGGAGGCGAAGCTGGCAAGAGGGTGGGCCGATGTTTCATCATAAGTGCATAGTTGATCATAAGTGGAAATCGCGTTGGGACCCACCTTTCGCTGGTTTCGCTGGTCACGATAATGATGGATACAGTCGCCAGAGATAAAAGGGAGAGACTTAGACAGTGTTTTCAGGATGCCGCTGTGGGACCGGCGCAATGTGATTGAGGCGATGCTGCGCGGCCTACAGATGCCCGGTCGTGGCGGTGCTATGCGGCCCAGGGATGCCCGGTCGCGGCGATGCTGTGCGGTCCACGAACATCCGATCGCGGAGGTACTATGCGGCTCACAGATTACCGATCGCGGCGGTGGTATGCGGCTCAAACATGGAATAGTAGCGGTGGTGTCTAAACGGCCCTCCCGCTTGGATACCATCCTCTCTGAACACTCCCTGACCTTATTCTATTGCCCTCGAGATTTACAAAGGGTGCACCGATAGTGCGTGTGAGGGGTGCACCGATGGTGTACAGGATCTCATTAGTGTTGAAAATGACAGGATATCTGTCTCCGGGTGCGAAAGGTGCGCCAGAGTCCAGTACTGCGGAAAACACCTAGATACGAGATCACTAATGGAGGAGGTTTGTGCTGGGGGCAGTAGTGTGCAAAATGCCGAGGATATGGTTCCACCGATACAGAAAGGTGCCTCGGTCCCAATACTGTGAAAAAAAAAATCCAAGGATGTGGGTACTTGGGCACAGTTAACGGTCTTTGCTAGTTTCCTAATTTTCTGAGGACTCCAAAAGTGTGGATACTTTGCACATACCCCAAGTGGCCGCCCCACCCCACTTTCTAGCGTCCCGTAGGGGCGCTAGTCAGGTAGAAAAAGTGCGGCAAGACAAACATAGTGGTTCAGGCTGGAAACCTTTTGATACCTTAGTTGATGGCAAGGGGTGAATGGTTGATGTCGTAAGAGGTGCAGTGGGCGTCGATGGCGGTGACCTTTCTGCGGTCTCGAAAAGCACGCGGCGCGACCGCGGCACTCGAGCAGGAATCCTTTTTGAAACAACAAATTATGGGTTTTTCTTTAAAGTTTTCTCATTTGTTAAGAATAAATGTGATAAACAACTACCACGAAAATTCAGGTTCGCCACTACGGCGACAACTCCGCAGTGAGAGTCACGGTCGCGTCGCGTGCTTTCCGAGGCCGCGGAAGGGGAACCGCCATCGTCACCCACTGTGAAGATGTGGACGCCTTTATTTCCAGCGTGCATTCATTTCTCTTTGAGACCTTCGTTGGCCGATGCATTGATCGGTGAGGAATTGGAGAACGACCTAACCTTCCGATTTGATGCCACTTCTTTCTGACCTGTGCGAGTTTCTGGAGAACATGGTTATGCTACAAACTATAGAGTCCTGATGCCATGGGGACGTCATTATGACTGCCTTTTCCTTTTCCATAGAAAAACATAGCTAATAATTCTCGATTAGCCATTAGCCATAGCTAGAGGCTTTGCAGTCGATGCACGGTCGCAAACGGTAGTTCTTGGAGTAGTGTTAAACCAAAGCTATGTTATGCCAAAAAAAAACTCCGTGATCACTCATACATAAATAGGAATTATTCATGTTCAAACAATGCCAACATCATTTTGGCAAACTCTGTATGCGAGAGCAGCATTAGATCAGGGCCATATAAGTGAATACGTTGGTTGAGCTCAAAAAAGCAAATAACTTCCTGTCTAGCAGAAACTTTCGCAGACTTAATAAACGCGTTCTTTAGTCGCCAAACAGCTTGCAATATTAGGTTACAATATCAATGGTGTATGACAAAAAATCCCCCTCTACTGCAGAAACAAATTGATCTGAAATACACAAAAAATGTTTTGTTGGAATTGATGGAGCTATGGCAGCTACTACAAAATATGAAAATACAGATTCCAGATCCATACATAATTCAGAGCATTTGAAAATGTAAGGACCTACCTGTGAATACGAAGTGGTTTTGGTAACAGGAGAAGCAGGACATTTACTGATCGGATAGTGATGATGTAGCAGAAGACTGATCTACAGATATTGTGGTCTCGGTGGCGCTGCTACTGCCAGAATTGCTAGACTCCGAAGTGCTGTATGTGGAATCTGTGAGAGAAGTGTCCGATGTGGAGGACAGGGAGATAGGTGCTCCTGACAAAGTGGAGGTCTGATCCACACTGATCGTAGTCTCGGTGGCGCTGCTACTGCCAGAATCGCTAGACTCCGAAGTGCTGTATGTGGAGCCAGTGGGAGAAGTGTCCGATGTGGAGGACAGGGAGATAGGAGCTCCTGACAAAGTGGAGGTCTGATCCACACTGATTGTAGTCTCGGTGGCGCTGCTACTGCCAGAATCGCTAGACTCCGAAGTGCTGTATGTGGAGCCAGTGGGAGAGGTGTCCGATGTGGAGGACAGGGAAATAGGTGCTCCTGACAAAGTGGAGCTCTGATCCGCAGAGATTGTAGTCTCGGTGGCGGTGCTACTGCCAGAATCGCTAAACTCCGAAGGGCTGTATGTGGAGCCAGTGGGAGAAGTGTCCGATGTGGAGGACAGGGAGATAGGTGCTCCTGACAAAGTGGAGGTCTGATCCACACTGATTGTAGTCTCGGTGGCGCTGCTACTGCCAGAATCGCTAGACTCCGAAGTGCTGTATGTGGAGCCAGTGGGAGAGGTGTCCGATGTGGAGGACAGGGAAATAGGTGCTCCTGACAAAGTGGAGCTCTGATCCGCAGAGACTGTAGTCTCGGTGGCGCTGCTACTGCCAGAAACGCTAGACTCCGAAGTGCTGTATATGGAGTCAGTGGGAGAAGTGTCCGATGTGGAGGACAGGGAGATAGGTGCTCCTGACAAAGTGGAGCTTTGATCCGCAGAGATTGTAGTCTCGGTGGCGCTGCTACTGCCAGAAACGCTAAACTCCGAAGTGCTGTATGTGGAGCCAGTGGGAGAAGTGTCCGATGTGGAGGACAGGGAAATAGGTGCTCCTGACAAAGTGGAGGTCTGATCCACACTGATCGTAGTCTCGGTGGCGCTGCTACTGCCAGAATCGCTAGACTCCGAAGTGCTGTATGTGGAGCCAGTGGGAGAAGTGTCCGATGTAGAGGACAGGGAAATAGGTGCTCCTGACAAAGTGGAGCTCTGATCCACACTGATTGTAGTCTCGGTGGCGCTGCTACTGCCAGAATCGCTAGACTCCGAAGTGCTGTATGTGGAATCTGTGAGAGAAGTGTCCGATGTAGAGGACAGGGAGATAGGTGCTCCTGACAAAGTGGAGCTCTGATCCACATTGATCGTAGTCTCGGTGGCGCTGCTACTGCCAGAATCGCTAGACTCCGAAGTGCTGTATGTGGAGCCAGTGGGAGAAGTGTCCGATGTAGAGGACAGGGAGATAGGTGCTCCTGACAAAGTGGAGCTCTGATCCGCAGAGATTGTAGTCTCGGTGGCGCTGCTACTGCCAGAATCGCTAGACTCCGACGTGCTGTGTGTGGAGTCTGTGGGAGGAAAGTCCGATGTGGAGGACAGAGAAGTAGGTGCTCCTGAAAGAGTGGAGCTCTGATCCGCAGAGGTTGTAGTCTCGGTGGCGCTGCTACTGCCAGAATCGCTAGACTGCGAAGTGCTGTATGTGGAGCCAGTGGGAGAAGTGTCCGATGTGGAGGACAGGGAGATAGGTGCTCCTGACAAAGTGGAGCTCTGATTCGCAGAGATTGTAGTCTCGGTGGCGCTGCTACTGCCAGAATCGCTAGACTCCGAAGTGCTGTATGTGGAATCTGTGAGAGAAGTGTCCGATGTAGAGGACAGGGAGATAGGTGCTCCTGACAAAGTGGAGGTCTGATCCACACTGATTGTAGTCTCGGTGGCGCTGCTACTGCCAGAATCGCTAGACTCCGACGTGCTGTGTGTGGAGTCTGTGGGAGGAAAGTCCGATGTGGAGGACAGAGAAGTAGGTGCTCCTGAAAGAGTGGAGCTCTGATCCGCAGAGGTTGTAGTCTCGGTGGCGCTGCTACTGCCAGAATCGCTAGACTGCGAAGTGCTGTATGTGGAGCCAGTGGGAGAGGTGTCCGATGTGGAGGACAGGGAAATAGGTGCTCCTGACAAAGTGGAGCTCTGATCCGCAGAGACTGTAGTCTCGGTGGCGCTGCTACTGCCAGAATCGCTAGACTCCGAAGTGCTGTATGTGGAATCTGTGAGAGAAGTGTCCGATGTAGAGGACAGGGAGATAGGTGCTCCTGACAAAGTGGAGGTCTGATCCACACTGATTGTAGTCTCGGTGGCGCTGCTACTGCCAGAATCGCTAGACTCCGAAGTGCTGTATGTGGAGCCAGTGGGAGAAGTGTCTGGTATGGAGGACAGAGAGATAGGATTCGCTGATGTGGTGCTACGCTTTGGAAATTGAGACGAGGTAGATGTATGCAGTGATGTGGAACCGGCTTCGTGATGATTCGAGGTGCTTGGTTCAAAGGTTGACCCAGAAACTGCTCCTGATGTAGTGGAAGACATGTCCGCAGCGATAGTAGTTGTTCCTTCAGAAAGTGGAATTGCCGTTTTTGCAGTTGAAATGCTTGGAAATGTAGTTGATGAGGCAGAAGTACTCTTCATTGATGTTAACGTGCTAGAAGCAGTCGCACTTGAGAAGGTTGAAGGTGCAGAAGAACTCTTCGCTAAAGTTGATGTCAAGCTCGATAAAGTCTTAGTCGAGGAGATTGCAGATGTAGTCCATGACAGTGAAGATGAAATGATGATTGGCACTGATGTTGCAGCAGATGAAGTCCTTAGCGATGTAGTGGAAGTTGCAGAAGTACTCTGTACTGATGAGGATGCAGCGCTTGAAGCAGAAGTGCTTGAGAATAGAGCTGACGTGGTTGTTGACAAAGATTGGCTAGTAACTGGTAATTTCGTAGCAGCAGATGGAGGATTGGTCGATGCGGTTGAAAGTACAGAATTGGTTGTGCCAAACGATGGTGATACGTTGGAAGATGGCGTAGTTGAAGAAAGAGCAGGTGTCGTTGTTGATGCAGATGATGGTGTGGAGGATGTGGTAGTACTCTTGTCAGTAGATCCTAGAATACAAACATTTTATTAAAATATATCACATACATTATATTAATACTAGCCTGGTCGTCCGGCTGACGCCGGACTTCCAGACTTCTCTTTATGCTCGCTTGGCTCACATGACTTCACCTCAAATTCATTTTAGTGGGATTATAGTCATGCCAATTTCGCACCGTTTTCCCTCAATGCCCTCCCCCATAAAAATGGATTGATAAAAGAGGACTGCTTGCGTCTCTTATAGCAATTTGATCATTCTCTCGAGCACGATAGCTAATTGTAGCTATATGTAACCGGTTCAACCTGGAATGAACACTGGCAATGGTTTATCCTTCGTTGTTTGTTGTGAGTAATCCATTGATAACAATCAGTTTGAACATATAAAAGGGTCGATGCGGTGGGCCCAGACACAAACGGGGGTAGAATACGAAGGAGGGGACGTGATGTGGGCAGAAGGACATGGGTGGTATAACAATCACTGCTGAGGTCGGAAATTTGGTACTTTCTCACTGTAATTGGGCGCCAGATGAAAATTGGAACAAAGATAGACCTGATTAAAAGCAATTCCTCGCTACTTTGCACCGGCGCACCTCCTCTCCATCTATCGACCCGTTAACAGGCGTTTACCCACTTTGGGCGCAGGCGCAGCCTTATCATATCACTGGACCCGTCTCCCCCCACTTTGAGCGCCAGCGTACCCTTATCACAACGGTGAACATATCTTCCCCCACTTTGGGCGCAGGCGCAGCCTTATCATATCACTGGACCCGTCTCCCCCCACTTTGAGCGCCAGCGTACCCTTATCACAACGGTGAACCCATCTTCCCCCCACTTTGGGCGCCACCGTACCCTTATCACAACGGTGGACTTTTGGCGCCGCATATACAGGCATAGTTTGACTCCTACCCATTTAGGCCACAGCTTCCAGCTCATCGTAATGCAAGTTCATCACAACGCTCACTTTGCAGGATTATATCACGAGGAATAAATTTCTCAAAACATCGGTTCCCGTTCCTTTATTAGCCACTCCCTCTCCAAACATTCCTAGGGTATTTCGAGTTGTTCTCCCTTAACAGGCTCCGAGATAGAACCCATATACCGAAATGATACGATTTTTTGTCTTTGAGTGGTTTCACAAAAGTTCCTCTCAGAAAGAAATTTTAAAGTTGTTCAAAAATCAAATAGGTGATTTCGGGAGAGGGAGAATGTACCTTCATAATGGAAAGAAAGATGAGAGTGGATCTGAGGAAACCCCGACGATATCAGCTGTAGAACGTGTCTACTGGGGTTACCCAATTCGCTGAACATGAAGATGACAACCATTTTGTACCAAATATTGATTTATCGATTTTATTGATTTTTCGAAATTTTTGCCCAGGGGTCGATGAGGACACGTCCACTAGGGTTTTCCAACACGTGAACGTGAATATGGTAAAGATTTTAAAAGAATTCACCAACAAAACAACTTTTCCTACTTTCTGAGAGAGGTGAATGGAAAAGGGTTTCTGGGAAAAATTTATCGGGAAAAATATTGAACTCTATGAAAAGATCGTTGATCTTAACCGTTGTCATCTCAGCGTTAAACTGCCGGAAGAGATGAAACACCCGAGCGAAGCTGGGAACACCGTCTACTTGTTATGTCAATTATAGAGTCGGATAGATACACCGTTAACCGAGTATATAGAAAACAGATTGAGAACAAATTTGCTCAGAAGTCAGAAATGGGAGTAGAGTCCACTTTGTGGTTCAGTTGCAAAGAGTTTGCCCAGCTCTTTAAATTAGATTGGCGGAAAAGTTCTGTCAAAAATTTGGATAAACTTTTGTTTTTGTCACAACGTCATCCTATTACTTACTCAGACAATTCTATAATATTACCATCATCGTTACAAGAACAATGGACTTTTTGTGTTGATCGACGATTCCCTTCCTCCAGAACAACGGTTTTGGGAGTTCAAGAACTCATCGACTCCCAATTCGATTTCATCAGTTATGGAAAATTGTTTCCTTGGTAAGGAAGCTCCGCGTGGGCGAGCCGATAGTAGCCAAAGAAGGCAAGACTAGTTATGGTGCTAAACCTCTGGAACGATTACGAAACGATAAAGTGAACGTCTTACTAAAATTTCAGCTCCGTTTTGCACCCACGAACAGGCCGCGAGTTAGCTGGCAAGTGTGATGTGGCTTTTGCAAAACCTCTCAATCATCGGAGGATCTTCAACCATGAAAATTTCGATTTCCTCAGCGTATGCTGGCATACCTCTGCACCATTGATCCCGCGTCCAGCACAATTCGTGCGGCCGTTATATGTAGTCCAACCGGTCAGTGATTCCCCATAATCTAAGTTTGATGTGACCAGCTTGAAAAAACATTCTCACGCCCATAAAATTTGTAAGATTCTGATGTCAATAAAAACTTGAAATGTGAGCTCGATTCACAGTTACTTTCTAGATTTAGCGTTAGTGAGCCCTCAGTAACGTTCTACGTTTAATTGTCCTTGACCCTGATGAACGCACCCATTTTTGCCCTAACTGTTACCGGATTACATTATTAGTAACAACCTTACACAAATTGCTGTGATGCAAATGCGCGATAATCCTGCTGAGTATGTCCAACGTTCCGTGGAAATTTTCAACAAATTGTCTCAGTGAATTCTCTGATACTGCTCATGCTGGATAGCATGAGTTGGTTGTATGTAATTCCTAAAAAATAACCTACCAAATGAAACAGTTCTGTTGACAACACTCGGTGAATCGATTCCAACGACGTTCTGCTCGTCCTGTCCATACCAATTACTGATAGTTTTAGCTGTGTATGTATTCGAAACTATGAGTGTTCTGCCACTGACATCTCCGGCCTTCATTTGATCGACAAAGCTCGCTTGGTCAGGATCATCACTAAAACTGAAGAAGTTTTACATAAGTATCGCTCGTGAATAGATATCCTGGATAGTAAGTTTAGATTGAGCGATTAAGACTAGCTTCTTTAGATTAAGCGCACACTTCCGAACATATATTTAACAAACAAATATTTAATGGAGAGAATTTTTAGTAAGGCATCGGTGCTCCGTTCTACCACTGATTTTATATTCCTTATTCACATTAGGTTGTCAATTAAGTTCCCGCGTTTTAATAAATTGTTTGTGTTCCCTCCTTATTGTGTTGGTTAGCGTAATGCTCATTTGAGAGGCGCGTTCCTGCCTCTACAGAAATTTTTTCCTTACTTCTAAGAAAAATCAAATTCCACACAAGTTTCAGGGATGTAAAAGATATACAAGATGACAGAAAAAAAACCACATCCATCATTTGCTTTTTCCGTTATTTTTCCTTCATTGAAAACTAGTGATGCGGCTTAAAACTTTTGCGCCTCCTTCAGAGCTTACGTGATATCTGACAATATCGCTTAAAGTTGGCTCAGCCTCTCTCCGACAACCGACCCGGGAGAGGTCGAGTTGGCAGGAATATGCTGCATGGGACGGAGCTCACCTACAGTGGACGGATTACTTCATTGATCCCCAAATCCACTATCCTCATAAACTATAGACCGCTCGCCTCTCATGATACTTTAAAATTTGAAAGAAAATCTGACTTTTGATGAACCTCGGCATATTTCCAGGATACTCAGACGGCTTTTGTGAATTTTGGACAAGGTTGGTAAGTATTATACATCATTTTGGCTCACGTTCCGGCGAATCGCCTTTTCAGAGCCTGAAATGGGCGACTCGATAAGCTAGTTATCCGATCAAATTATTCCAGAACCATGCAAACGACATCATAAACCTGTTTTTCCTGTTTTTCTTTTCGGTCATGTTTTCGATTACTGATCAGTTGGCGCCTGAGGTTGTAACAAAGGAGCACTTGAATGGCAAGGAAAGTCACGTCAAACTATGCCATTAGGCACTCACGGAAGGATAAGACATGGCTTTTTTAGCGAATTTTGAAGTAACTTCAAAAAGAATTTGGCTGGGTAGTCAGCTTCAATGCATTTTCGCTTCCAAATAAAAAATAGTGCTTCGTTACGTTACCAGAGCGCAGATGTTCTCTTTTCCGTGACGACCCGAATGGAAAACTAGTCAACTCGTTATTTAAGCCAGTGAGATCTCAGCACCGTGACTTCCACAGCTCAGCTGCTAAATCATCAGATCCTGTTGCTTCATACGGCCGAGTTCATCGGCCGTAGCGCACGATCACAGCCACAGTCTACCTATGATCGCTTGGATGGGACCATAGGTGAGCTGGACATTCGAGATATGCGGATGGACGGCTGAGATGTTCTGGAAGCGCCATCGTTCCTTCATCTTCTGCAACCCTTTAGAAGTTGAGAACGTTCGTCGCTAACACCTTGGAACATTTCCACGTCTTCTGCTTTGCACTCATTTGACTTAACGAGTCCATATACAAAACTCTCGCCATTCTTTGTGTTCAGCTTTTCGCTGACGTCGTCATAAATGCTGGCCTTCGCTACGACTACGGACCTGTTTGCGGTCTTCTTGGTTTTGCAGCAAATGTTCCAGTTGTCGGCCATCTTGTGTTCAAGGAAGGCGTGGTGCTTCCTCTTTATCTAGCGAACCATTGCCTTTGCTTCCTTGGTTTAGGTCTACGTATTCTTGTCAAACTCCCGTCTGCTGGGTTTCGTCGTGGCCAGGTCAAAGTGTGAAGCTTCAACGACCTCTCTGCTTGCGTTTTCCCACGTCTCGTCGACAGTGGTGACAAGTGGCTGGGTGAGAGTAACGGCAACAGCTTAATTTTGTTTTAATCACCTTCTGTTTTGGAGGCATTATTTTTATCGCGCAGGGCAGCGGTCGATGCTGCGTTGTAATGAACGCGCGAGAATACCGCTCTGTTGAATTCACTGTTCTATTTGTCATAATCTGATTGCTGTTGTGGGCCCCACCGGAATTCTATACAATTTGTTTCCTCATGACACAGGGACATTTATTCTGAAATTGGTTATTTTTCTTCAGCAAATCTTTACACAAAAAACCCCGGGAGACTTTAGTGAGAGGAGGTGATGTCGTGCTAATGTCCATGGGCAACTCCGCTGAGATCTAGGTAGCCTCTTGCCACGCACATACTCAGACAATCGGGCAGCTCTAGCCTACAACAACAGCAATTCTATGCGCGTGACACTTCGAGTAGAGCTGCTGTTTTGGAAAGACAATAGCAGGTGTCTTCAAAATGTCACCCCACTAGCATGTCATAGTCGCCCTACAGTACCGCATTTTCAGAGATTTTGTCACCCTAAAATGCTGTCATAGCACCCCGACAATAGGTTTTAACAGGGCTATTGTTCGGAATGTGAACTCATTGGTGCTCAAAAGCCCCACCCAGACAAATTTTCGGAACTTCCGCGGAGCTATCTCAGGGCCTACTGTGGTGACCCGACGGAAGTTCCGATTAAGCTCCGCGGAAGTTCCGAATAAACTCCACTGAAGTTCCGAACAGGCTCCGCGGAGGTTTCAAACAGGCTCCGCGGAAGTTCCGAAATCAAACAAGAGTGGCGTAATTTGCTCAAAATTATATCGACCATAACCCCAGTGAACGGGTAAGATTGAGCAACGTTTAATGGGTTCGAGACCTTATATTTTTGGTCTCGCAATTTGTGAAGCGGTGAACGTCTCCACAACTTGCGAGACCAACAATTCGAACCCATCAAACGTGCTTTTGTAGCACAACCTGAGCTGCTTTACGGATGCCTTTGTTCTTGCAGAAACACCCTCAGCAGGTGTGCCCTCTAAGTGTGCTACGTATCTGCATCAGGTTTCATCTTCAGTGATAACATGGAAAACTCATTTTTGATGAAGCTCCAGAGAGTTTTCGTAGTTTTAATAATAATCCTGGGAGAACATCCATCTGACATGATGTCAAGGCTCCACGGAACTTCCGGGAGTCGCGCGTGCTGCGCGCCCTCGATACTAAAGCAAGCTCCGCAGAAGTTGCGAAAAACGCAAAGCGCCGCGGAAGATCCGAAACTAGCATTTTCTCTGCGTTTCGAAAACTCCGACAAATTGCTTGATGACGTCATATTCTGCGGAAGTTCCTAAAATCGGCTCCAATAGCAAACCAAGCTCCGCGGAAGTTCCGAAACTTGAAAAGCTCCGCGAACGTTCCAAAGGTTTATCTGGGCATACTCCCCCAAGAGCAGATGGTGGGGGGAGGGGAGGGGGGGGGCTTTCACAAGTGAATTCAACGCATGAAACCAGGAAATTCACAATGGAAATTTTATTATCGCTTCTAAATGCAGAATAGTTTCAATAATGAGGTAAGCAGGTAAGAGAGGTGGATAGTATAACAAGAACAAGAAAAAAGTAAACGCGATATGTTCAACATTAGCACAAAAGTCACACTGCGAACGTCAAATCCAATTTGGTCTATCACTCATTGTCGCTTTGGGGCTCATCAGTGTTTTCCTCTTTGGTTAAAACGTGCTTTTTTTCGGCTTCTGCTTTTGAAATAGAAACACTAGTGTTTCGGAGTGGAAGTGCTACTCAGGTCTAACTCACGCTAACTCACGCTCTGACGTTGAAAAAAGCGAATAGAGCAACCATGGTAGCTCACTAATTGTGAAGGCCATTTCAGAAAGGAGAAGTTGAAATTCTCCATGAGCCTACTTCGAATGGCTGACAGCGATTCACTGCAGGCACTTGAAATCCTATATTGAAGTTGAATATACACAATAGGAAAAACGGACTGATGCTTCAGCGTCCGCTTTCAAATGCAATTCGACACTTCTAAGGGTTAATGAAAATATCGAGTTATTTGACGAATAGCCGAATTACTGCCTTTTTCGATATCTCGAAAAACTCGATATCTCAAATCAAAAAAAAACTCGATTTTTCAACTTCTTCAAATAGTCGGTATTACGAATAAATCGATTTTCGCCCATTTTCGAATAGTCGGCATATCGAGTCACTCGGAAATCGATTTATTCGAAACTTGATTTGACTCGGTCGACTCAAGTGTCTAATGCAAACCGATAAAATAACGAAAACGCGAAGAACAGTGCAAAACATATGAAAAATCACAATAGAAAACATATGCGACATGGAGGAAGAAATGAACGAGACTAGAAATAGAAAGAAATAGGGAGGAATAAGAAAAAATGGTGTGTCCATGTTGAAATAAAAACTTTTTTCTGAAGTAAAACTCATGCGAGGCCCCATTTCCCGCGATGGTTTGAATTTCGAAAATCCTCGCGATCTCGCAGCTCTTTGCAAGCACTTACACTCTTGTCCGCGCCTAGAGCTGCTGAATAACCATCGATTTTCCATTCACAGTACAAAGTCAGGTCTGCTGCCCCTTTTAGCAGCACTAAGCGGTACTGCTGCCCTCGGCGAGAGAGCTGATATTGTCCGGAAGGGGAGGAGCGATGGGCGGGACGGGCCTCGCCCTCCGAGGCTAGAGCTGCTCGATTGCCTGAGTAGGTCGACTCGGCAGCGCTATAGTGCTGCCGTTAGCTCTTGCGAACAGCCCAACAGCATGTGAAAGTCGACTGATACCTAGCACTTTTTGTTATATTAACTCTATGGTTCCCAGCCTTGAAGCGTCAACTAATCTGGAGAAACGCCCATTTCTTGTGGCAAAAATCTTGATAAAGATTCTGGCATCGCCACTGCCTGCACTGAATCCACTGAATATGAGTCTGGTTTCATCAAGCAAACATAGACGAACCGTGTCTTTCTGCAAAATTTTTCACACTGCTTTGAGCAAATATGCTGTTCTAGTAAGCAGTCCACTAGCAGGGGCACATTTTGGAGTAAAATACCATTATCAACACTAAAACAACAATCAGCTGGAGAGCTGGACTGGAGAAATAGCACTTCCTCCATGGCCTTGATGACGTTTCTTATGAGACAAAAGCACAAAGACAGGCCCACTAAAATCTAACTAATTGTCAGTCTATCTCAGTCTCTCCCATTAGGAATGAAGAGTATGATGAAGATACGCCTATAGATTGTTAGGTGATGTGTAGTAGAAAAACCAGTACTGCGAAAAAAAATTAAAAATCAATCAGAGCATTAGATAAAGTATCCCTTTCATCCTAGTGATCGCTCTGCTTTCACTGGTAGGCAAAGGACAAATTTTGAATGAGCAAACCTGTAAACGTATTTGCAGGGTACGTAGAAGACAAGCTGATCTTCACTGTTGCTCTTAGACTGTTCAAGGTATTCCTTCATCACTCTGAAAGCATACGGGAATTGCAAATCAAGTGAAAGGAGCAAAAAAACATGTCTTGTTATGAAGCGCTCAGAATGTATATACATATGTCTGTGTGCTCAGAATGTATATACATATGTCTGTGTATCACGAAATTCGTCCATTCCTTTTGAGGGAACAGTAGGGCGGTTATTCCACTCCAATTGCGTCTGGGTTGCTAGCACATCCACAGCTGGTTCACCGCTGTGATAAGGATGCGCGGACTTCCGAAAGTGCTGAAACGCAAGCGAGCTCAGAATATCCATAAAGAGCGGGTGTTGCAAACTGTATGAAATCAGTGTGGTCCACGGAAGACTAAGAAATCATAATAATCTCGTGGTTCCGGTTCCTCGGCTTATAAACCTGCTAGAACCTGAAAGTGTGTTACGACTGCGAGCTGGGCGAAAAGAGAAAGATTTAAAAAACCAGAGTTGCTAGTGCGAGCTCAAAACTTGAGTGCCAAGGTTATGTCAGGTGTTGATGACTACAGCACTATGGAGAAAACTCCAGGGTCTGCGGAAAAGCAGGAAGGGGAAAAACTAGGGGTGTGTACTATAATCACAAAACGCACTGTAGCACTCATCACTCATAGTCACGCCAACGTTTTGCTATATAATTTTTGACCACACATACTTTTCGTTGCTTTCCCTCGTGTGGATATCTTCATCCTTAGCACGAGCGCTATGGCGAGACCCCTCTCCTGTCGCCATCTTTTCTTACCAAATTTAGGACGCTTTTCGTGAATTGTTAACCGCCAAAAATGTGCAAAAATGGCCGTAAATCGCAACTCGTAAAATGTGAATTGTAAAAAAGTACATCCCAGGTGGAGACAAAGAAAAGAACAAAACTGCGATGTTTTTTTAAAGAAGCAATAGTGTACGATTAACTCACGGTGCTTGACTCAGACCATTGTTGCTGACATTTGCTTTGATGGAATCCAAACGAGTGATGGCATCAAGCGGTTTGAATGGACCTATGGTCTTGGAGATGTCCGTAAAGAGAATGAAGCTGTATTGTTGTGCGTCGTTCTTCATCGCCGTAATTGAGCTGCGGGTGTTGTCGATATTCTAAAGTGAGTTCAGGACATCACATTTTTCATTCTGAACAGAGCATTAGCAATATTCCCACTGAATGGTAATGCGAAGTTATCTACCAGTTGTTGACGCAGGGTGGTCGGAGATGATCATTATTGCGAAATTGCAGCTTATGTTGACTTAAAGGGAGGCGGTACCTCCGGATGCATGAAGGCTGCGTAAATTTTCGTCGTCATCTACTCAGACAAATTTTCGGAAGGACCGCAGCAGAAAACCAGAAGAACCGACAGGTGACCTGCGTTTCTTCCGAATAGCTGCTGCGGTCCTTCCGAATAGCTGCCGCGCTCCTTCCGGATAGCTGATGCGGTTCTTCCGAACAGCTGCTGCGTTCCTTCCGAAAACTTGTCTGAGCGCGTTCATTAGCTCTGGTAAAGAGGTGCTACGTAATTGTATTTCCTCCCATGGTGTCACCAATGGTAGCACACAAAAAAATAATGACGTGGGTGAAGGTCCCTGGTTGCGCAATTAGACATACCAACGTAGAGAATTCCTTATCGCGAATTTGAAAGCATCGACTTTTCGTTGACCGCAACAAAACTGAGCTCCGTATATAATAAGGGTTTGATAACGCTCACTCTCTCTCCTGCATTCTGCTGTGGTCCTTCCGGTTTTCTGCTGCGGTCCTTCCGAACCGATCCCTATACAAATCTATTCTGCTGCGGTCCTTCCGAAACTTTTTATCTCTGCGTCTCTCGCTTCTTAACCACATGGTCGAGATCTCTTTCTGCTGCGGTCCTTCCGACATTTTGTCTGAGTAAGTGACAAGCCGTGTCCTTCTGATCGCGACCGTATAATCAACATAACCCTTTCTAATCAATGTCTCTGGGATCCCCTCTTTACTCACATGAGAAGCGCACGTCAATTCCTCACGTAACAATACGTACAGTGAAATCCAAACGGTCGTAGACAAGCGGTGAGACCGCGGCGCGACGGTCTTGGGCAGAGACACAAGAGCCAGCATGCAGGGGCCCTGTGCCTCTGCCCAAGAACGCCACGTCCCGTTTACGCACCTTGTCTACGGCCACTTGGAGTTTACTGTACATTCCTTCGTCGGAAGGGACTACACATCTGAGGAACTCGCACTAGATCGCTCACTGCGGAAGTAAGCTGGGAGATTTAAACGCACCGGCTGGTAAGCTGCTGTATGCTGTCAGAGATCTTGAGACCTTTGTACTTAAAACACCTTGAATCATCTTTACAACAGCTCTGACTGCTGCGCTCACTGTCCACAACAGCGTCCCTCCTAGCGCCCCGCAAAGCACAGGTGCGAGAAGGCCAGCTGCCATCAAAAGTTTTGCAGGTTTTACTCAGGAATGAGTTCTGGACATAACCGCAAGACATAATCCTGAACCGGCAGAAATCTCCCTTAGCCCCACTTTCACTGCCTAGGTTCTAGCACCACTGACCCGCACTTGTACTTTTTTAATCTCTCTGCGAAATCCTCCTATATATCTGCACATAAAAATCTAGAAATCATGTTTTCTTGTTCAACGCTCGTTCTGTAGGCAATAAATTCTGCGACCTTTTTCATCTGAAATACTGCGTACCCTTATGGTACGGTTATGGCGCACCGCACCGAGCAAAACACAATTTCTCAGCCGGAGAATGTGCAGAAGAAAATTTACCTCTCGGATTTTTGCTACAAACGGTTTTGAAAGGCTTTCCCCACTCAGGGACCATCTCGTTGCTGCTAAGAATAGTCCTATATGACCAAACTTTAATTCATAAGATAGTTGCAGGTGTTGTTGAGATCGATGTTGAAAGCCTATTCGCCTTGTTTAACGACCGAACCAGGCAGCATCTCTACGGATTCATCATGGAAAGGGCACATTACCACGGTTCAGAGAACCTTTTATGGTGAGAACAGTGAAGACTTGGAATGGGCTTTACGAAGACTTTGTTCCAGCCACATCGGCAACACCGTTCTGCTCAAAACTTGAAACATTCCTCAAATCGAGGGCGTTTCATCAGCTGTTTCTTGTGATTTCTATGGTATATCTCCTTTTCACGGTTCGATTCGCCACAAAGAAAGCTTATACCATCCCTAATGCTACATCATTCATACATGTGTTGTTCTAATACCAGTTCCAGTTTTCGTTTCTCATTAAAGTTATTTTACTGTTTTTAGTTCCTCTCTAAAAGCCACACCCGTCTGCAAAGGCTGTCCCATGTATCTCCATCTTTTCACCGATTGTTCCCTTTTGAAAACGCTGAACAACGTAGGTCGAATTCCGGCGCGGCCGCGGCCAGCCACCTTTGGCCGGCCAGATTCGGCCACCAACAGATCCCTTCGTTTTTTCCATGCTCACGGTGGACACGGTATCTCATAGATTTCCCCCAAATATTGCATATAGGGGTTATTCGACATGCTAAACACAAATACTGCATTCATTTTGTACCGTACCCTCGTTTTTGTAGAATTACGATAAGTGGTGGAAAACGTAATTCCCGGCTCCATTTGGCCAGCCTTTAGCGGCCCCATTTGGCCACGGGAAGCGGCCACAGGTGGCTGGCCGCGGCCGCGCGGAATTCGGCCTCGTGTTTCCGGGGTCAGGCCAGCTAGCCTTCGCCGAAGGGCTCGCTGGACAAATTCCACAGGGTTATTGAAAAGAGGAAAGCGTTTCGAAGAGGTCGACGCATTCGACTTAACTTGCGGAGTGTGTCCGATGTACCATGTCACCTGTCATCATCCCAGCTTTCTCTGGTACCAATTTACCGACCACGGAGGTATAGATGGCTTGGTTTGCCAGGGCGGACATCTAATCATCGACCGAGCGGGCGACAGCAAGCCTCTTTACCACCTTACTAACAATAATTTGTAAGCCACGCGCGTCACTTTCTTATTGTAACGAGAATTGTTCCAAAACTACGAAACATCGTTACGATAAATTATACTGCCTCAACTTTTGGGTAAATCGCTGATCCACCCTCAAGACTGTGAACATGAAAAATAGGGGATGACACATGACTTTGGAACGAGCGAATCAACGAACTCCTTTTCGCCTAAAAACATCTAAAATATAGAATGAAAATATGGTCAGAGAGGTGTCACACTAAAGTGTAAATCAAGTCGGTTACCATATTGAAGTAAGGCTCCGTCATACTAAGTTTTTACCTAAAATGCTGGCTAATTCAAGCCTTACACGGTCATAAATCACTTCAAAGTTAATTTCTATTGAAACTTGGGGTCGTTTTGATCAGCAAATTTTTAGCAGTAGGGGAATATTTTGCCGTTCAAACAGGGGCCTTCCGTCGACAAATGCCCACAGGCAGTTTCGTTCCCTCTCTGTCTTTGAAGAAAGTCTTGCGGGCAAAGTCGTTTACATGCTACATTGCGGCAGAGGTTTTTTGACT
This sequence comes from Ancylostoma ceylanicum, assembly GCA_000688135.1. Lineage (NCBI taxonomy): Eukaryota > Metazoa > Nematoda > Chromadorea > Rhabditida > Ancylostomatidae > Ancylostoma > Ancylostoma ceylanicum. Next base: position 60,805 of record JARK01001356.1, on the reverse strand, counting down.
ATGACATATGAGGCAGTGCTTCCTATCATAGTTGCTTCAGCCTGTGAGTGTCTAACTAGTGTGCCATATGTGGCTGAGTGGTACTTTGTAGGAGTATACAGTTCATTTTACAGACAAACGCTAGGCTTATACAGTTAAGTTTGCGGCTCATTTCATTAACACCCTATCAGTACTTTTCAGCTGTGAGCGATTCAATTAGCTGTAATGAATGATTTTTGCAGCAGTCAACCGCAAAATCACCAAGACCTTCATTTGGGGTTGCCTCGGTTTTTGGCAGTGTTTCGGTACTTCTTCCTCGTCCAGCTGTTGACTACGGCATTTCGCGTTGTCGTATAAGGTCTATTCATCACCGTGTATCACTAATGTATTGAGGGTTAGATCGCAGTTCCTTCACTACAACGCTCGAAGCAGACCTCTATCATATCAACCCACCAGATCTAGAGAACAGCCAGCAGGATCAACCTCCCGTCTACGCTGAAGCGTTGGTGCTGAATCGTTGCCAACGTAGAGTGCGAAGAACATTACCTTTTCATCTGAATCAGTAAGATTAGAAATGTTCTGAAATTCGAAAAGAAAAAGCTCAGGAGCTTATGGTATCCTAAACGGAGGTGTGCATGAGTGTAGATTCGGGAGAATTTTTAACTGATTAAATTTTGTGCAGACGAGCCGCTGGATGTCAAAACTGGTTTGTGAAATCGGTTGAATTATAAGCTAAAAGCTCATAATATTAGGCATAAAAACTACCGTAGCTCACGCCCGTTGCATAACTGCCTTTTGGCTCACGTAATTGCCGTAACTAAAGAACGTTGCGTGTGTTGGTTTACTGATTTTTTAAATGTATTTCCGAGGCTTTGTCGTGCCGAGGCTTGAATGCTTAGGTACATAAATCGGCAACACGGGAATCTCCCGAACTAAACTTAGGAGACTTCAGAATCCTCATTACAGCATACTGACACGGGTTACTCATGTTTTTGGGTTACTCTAATATTTTCGGGTCGCAGCGACATGATTTTATTTCTCTCTATTTCCTCTCGCAATATTGTCCCTTTTGGAAGACATTATACCCCTATATACGTCCCTCCACCACGCCGGAGCATAACACATTAAAAATCGACAAAGCCAATAGGGCGATACTAGTCGTGCAAAATGGTTAGATTTCTGCGATCATGGGGTGTGTATCATCGTGAGGGAAAACGAGGCGGAGTCTTGCCGCCCTTTCCGATTAACTCGTCCCGTCGCATTCAAGTTTTGCATAGTCATGTATAGTGGAATCGCGCGCGAAGGGAACGAGTCAGCCGTAATGGGCGGGAGGAGGATTTGAACGAACCAATCGCAAAACAGTACCACGCCCCGTTTTTCCTCACGATGATACACACCCGCGATCATGACATGCTTCCACGACGCCCAGAGCAAAATTCTCGTGAATTAACAAGATCAATAAATCAATAACCACACCGAAATTGATACAAGATCCTTATTTATTTTATGAAATGATTTCGAGAATTAGGCGCCCCTCCCCCAATCCCCCTGCGTCCGCCCTAAAATTGCGTCGCCACCGCAAGCGTACCATACAGACTGTATTACAAATCTCAAACCGCATAAATTTGACACCGTATTCGGAGAGCGCGCGTGGTGGGACCAGGTGCGCGCAGCATAGCCCGTCCTTTAGTTTACAGTGGTTGCCCTTGCACGGCCAGCCTATGCGTCCTATTTGTTAGCGTTTTTATGCGCTTTAGCAAGAGTTGAAAAGATTGTACTGTCTCACCCTCTTCTCTAATCACTTATGCATACAGAATGAAAGAACCTGGAAGGTGTGTGGACCGTATATTTCCTTCTCTTTTCATCTCTGAATGAGTTTGGGCTTAGATTTGTTCAGATAGCTCGGGAGAAACTCAGTCTATCGTTGGTTTCTATTAGACGGTGGTCGTAATAAAGCTTGTTCAAATTGTACTTAAGATTTGAAGTTGAATGAGGTACATAGTTGACTGGGCGGAATTATCGAATTCTATTTATCTGAATTATCGAAAAGCACTGAGTAATGAACTTGTTGCCGTTGTCAAGGTTCTTTTTGCAATGATGATGTTCATTGCATGGAACTTCCGTCAATTAAGAAATACGTTTCAAGCTCTGTTGTGATGAGAATACATAGTTCATGCACATGTGTTTCCTCAAGCGCTTCTGCCTATATAAGAGGCAACCTTTTATGAAGTGCAGCCAAAGTAGGTGAATCTATGAATTTTTGTGTGATGTCAGGCCAAATGTGGGATTTACCTATGGTATTAATTTCTCCTCCTGCTATACAATAAAGGTATTCATTGCCGCATACAAATAGTAGCGACTTTGCATCTCTCCTCATTGAAGACTTTAAGGCAGCACCCATGGAAATTTTTGCGTTGGAGATTTCGCTGAATTTCAAGGTTTTCGGGGACGATGAACTTATAGACAATAATAAAACAGCGTGAAACACGACAGAAGACGAGGAATGAAGGCGCTTTTCCCATGCGTCCACAGCATGGACGAGTTTTCCGCTGAAGGTATGCGCGCGTATCGTCACGAATTCTTGTGGATGGTGCGCATTCCTTACCCTACGCTGTACAATATTATATATACAACGTGATACATTAGGCTAGACCACTCGTAGCATGCCAAATCAATGGCGTTAACTGGCGTGCGGACACCAAAATGGCCACGCTCGGCTCTGTGTCCACGGCAGTATCTCCACAGATAGGCCGCTTTTTTTCTGTGCGCAAGTTACCATTGTGATTGTCTGGCAGCCGACCACACGAAGAACGACTCACCTCGGAAGTGAAGATTTCCGTGGGCGCTGCCTTTAAATATTCATCGAAGCTGCTCCTTATGGCTATGGTTCAAGATCACCTAACTCAAAATTGATACAAACAAACAAAAATGTATGAAAGATTGGTATCTCCCCGGCAGAAAGTGAAAGCTATTGAGATTGATAGGTATTGAATACGACACTTTGAAAATCGGTACAAGCAATAAAAGTTCCTGAGGACATGGTACCATCGCGGGGACAGGAACGACCTTCTGGGATGCCTCCAGCTTTCACATGTGCTGCTCTGGATCCAGTCGATGGGAGTTCCATCACCAGCCAGTTGAACGCGGAAGCAAATAGAGCACATTGACAACTTTTTCTTAGCGTACTTCAGAAAAAGCGTTCTTCTTACTGCGAGAACAGTCACTTCTCGTCACTAACACACATAAGAATGCAAAGAAATAAGATGCGCGAGTTGAAGGTGCAAACACATCCATTATAAACTAAAGGGCGGGCTACGCCGCGCGCGCCTGGTCCCGCCGCGAGCGTTCCTCAGAATACGGTGTCAAATTTATGCGGTTTGAGATTTGTAATACAGTTACCATACAGACTCTAGCACCTGCAGCCGCGCTTTCAGAAGATGAGTAAATACTCCACCAAAGTTAGAATTCATGGGAACATAGCCAAGCAAAATTCAGTCAGCCAACCAACTTTCAGGCCCTCCGTCTCTTGACGTTACGTAGTCGGATAACCAGACACGCTAACTATCATAGACTTGCGTGGTTGAAATTCCATGAAGACCAGCCCAGAGGAGTGCGGAATGACGACATCCTACACTGTGACTTGCACTATATGCACTTCCTATACTTACCAGTAGAGTTACGGTTTCGTATCGGTGATCCATATCCCCTTTAATAATACACGACTTCGAGGGCTAATGAATCCTAAGTCATTTCCAGCATGGCTCATCATCAACTACGAGCTAGTGAGCACTTAGTTTAGGTAACAACTCTACAATCACTGATTTTCAGAATGTGTGGCAATGTTGCATCATGCGCAGTGCCACGGTGTCACTAATTTTGGATATGGAAGAGCCAAATTCCGAAAGAGCGTGTGCAACGGTTGCTCACGCAATCCGAAGCGCTAAAAAGTTCCTCGAATGTTCTCACCTGACTGCTTCGAGTTCCCCTTTGAGGTGAGAACAATCGTCAGGATTACAGCTACTGTTACTCCAAGAATGAGTATCAATAAGAATATAAGGGTCATGAACCGGCGCATGACTTCTGAAAAACAGTTGTCTAATACTGTTGCATGTTCAAAGGTTGCTCCAATGAGATTTGTTCAAAAAAGAGAGGAATAATGAAGATACATGTAGTCCGTTCAACAGGTAGCCTGTACTGGTAGGAGGAGAAATGGGAAACCAGGTTATGATCTACGATGGGGAACGGTAGAGATGGCGAAGGCAGTGATGAAAAGGAGCTTAGAATAAAGATTCCACGTGTATGTGAAGAGTTGCAAGTGACGATTAGCTGGGTTCGTCGCGGCGCGACGGTCGCTCACGAGGAAATTGAGAAGCAGTTGATCCCGAGTGGATGCATGCAGAAGCAGTGGCATCGTTGGGGTAGTTCGCGTTCATCCTCTCTTCACGTTGTGGACCTCTGCCGCATCCTGTTTATACTATTTGCTTCGAAACCAACGCGATGGGCAGGATTCGCGTCGCGACTGTAGTTTTCTTGCTTTTTTCGGCTCGGAACCTACTGGACTTAACGGCTGGCCATAAAAACACATAATCGTTGACACTCACGCTAAATCGAGGTATGTACGTAGTTTTGCATTAGTATGAAAAATAGCGAAGTTTCGCAGGCGCAAGCCCACGACGCGACAACTTCGCTACCCGTCGCGTCGCTCATGTTGTGGTCGTCACCCCGACCTCATCGCCTCGACAAAAAGTATAAACACAGGAATCCTATTGGGGAATTCATTCTGATTACGCAGAGACAGCTGAGGGAAAGGTTTTGTTGGTTTGTTACGCCAAAGTTCCACTACAAATATTGTTGATGAAACAAAGTAATTAATTTATCATTGAATAAAGTTATACCTATTAATATTATATGTGGATATTTACCACACAAATAAATGATAATAATAATTAATATGTAGCTAAGATAAGTAAAAAAAATCTAGTTTGTCCCAAAAATAATGGCCGCAACCTAGTGTCGAAGTTATAGTGGCTCGTAGCTGCACCAATTTGGAAGCAAGGTAGACATACATACGTTTGAGATCCACAAAGCTTGAGAGCTGCGCTATCGACATTCTTCAATCACTTGGTAATTTTTGCGTTTCTACGGTGTCTTTGCAGAGGACATACACTGTAGCGTGGTAATGTAGAGCATGACTTTTCTTGTACAATTTTCTATGCTAGTTTTCTGCCCCGATGTGATGAAGGCCGTACTCATTGACATCCTTACCAGGGAGCCATGTTGCTACCACGCAAAACTGTCAATTATGGAAATTATTTCAAGGAGTTACGAGCTTTTAGCTTTGACCATGTGGTGCAGCACTTTGGAAGAGCGCTTTATGAAAATGAGTGATCAAGCTTCCCCCTCCAGTGCCGCACTCTATAGTACCCTGGTGAAGTTCCACGCTGATGCCAAGATTGTTTCATCGAAATCCTGTGGCATAACATGGGTAGGCATAGGAGAGCAAATCGATGACGCGGCCACCCATGTTTTCGATCAGGAGGCCTTGAAGGAGGTCATAGAAGCATCGGCCGACGAGGAACTCATCAGGGAGCTTAGCGCAGGTCAGATAGATGTCCACCGACATCCTAGGATAAGAAGTAGTGTTAACAACTCTCGTCCGCGAATAATTAAAGTTTATTTAAGAAGCCAAGAACTTAGGGATAAGCTTTTACGCCATATGCGAAGTGGAAGATTGTCTCTTACAAAACAGTACGTTCACTCATACGCAAGGAAGGATTATACGCGCGAAGAGCTGGAGTACGACCGTAGCCTGCGCAAGAAGGCTGGCCAACTCAATCAGCAAGAAGGGATACTCAGGTACGTGGTACGTGATTTCTCAATTCATGAGTTACGTCACCCGCGCGAATTACCGACTCGTGGGATACCAGGTGCGCACAACCTTTCTGTGCTTTCTGCTGTACATAGCACGCAACGAAGTCAAGTTGTGAATGAGCCCTCACCCTCCGCCTCACAATTCAATCAAAACCGCTAGGGATGCGAGCTCTCCAATACGCTTTTCAGAACGTCACATACTTCACAAATAATTCCGAAAAATTCTTCTTTTTACCAAAAGTTTCTTCTATTTAATGCACGTTCGATTGTTAACAAAATCCCGGACTTGAACTTTGTTTTGGCCCAGAACCCCTATGGATTATTCATAACCGAAAGCTGGTGCAAGCCGAATTCCATCCATGATGCTATTCTGAGTTTCAACTCCACCTACGCGGTTCATCGTTGCGATAGGGTCGGCAGTCGATCAGGGGGTGGTGTGGTAGTGCTCATTCACAACATGATACCTCACTGTGTGTTTATCAAAAGAAATTTCTCCGAATTCTGTCAAGTTGTCGCAATGCAAGTTGAATTGGGAAACAAACCAATATTAGTAATTGTGATTTACAGAAGCCCATCCTGTTCCGCAGCAGATTTCTTAGAGCTCACAAACACCCTATCGGGAATCTGCTTGGAGTGGAATGGTAGCATAATGGTCGTGGGTGATCTAAACTTTCCTCTGATTGACTGGGACAATAATACACACCGTGGTAACCTCTCATCCAAATCATCCAGCTCCTTGCTCAGTTTCTGTCAGAGTTTCAATCTCAAGCAAGTTATTGATCAGCCGACCCATGGCCTCAATACCCTAGACATCGTGCTGACCTCGGAAACTTCGCTTTTGGAGAATATCGAGATTCTGCCTCCTTTCAGTACCTCCGATCATAACGGGATTTCTTTTACGATTGTGGGAGTAACCCCAAAGGCTAAGAGTAGCGCAAAACTTCGCAACTATGCCAAAGGCAACTACGATGCTATTGTAGATGCTCTTTGCTCAGTTGACTGGGTAGCTTTTATTAATAGTCACAAAGATATTGACGATTGCTACGAGAATCTTATACGAGTATTTCTTAATCTCATCTCACGTTATGTGCCTCGATATAAGGATAGTAAGATTTGGGAGACATATCCGCAGCATATTCAAACTCTCAGAGCTAAGCTCGCTTTTTATCACGGTAGAAAGACCATCTTTGGAAACGGAAAGTACCTAATGTATGCTCACAAACTTAAACGAGCTCTTGCCCGACACTCATTATTAAAAGAGAAACAAATAGCGCAGAGCAAGAATGCCAAGCGACTTTTCTGCTATTGCCGCCAGAAGCTACAGTTACACGAACCTATACCAACCATGACCGCCTCGAACTCTGACCAGCTAACTACCGACGCACAGAAAGCAGAACTTTTTGCCAGTTATTTCGAATCCGTCTATAAGAAACCGTCATCCCTTGAAGTTGAGGTAAAGCCGTTTACCCAAGCCACTTTAGAATGGGTTGACATATCTACCGAAACTGTTTACAATATTCTTCGTCGACTTCCGAATAGACTGTCAACCTCCCCGGACCAAATCCCATACATCTTTCTCAAGAGAGCTGCGCTTGGCCTAGCTGCTCCGCTCACTCTTCTCTTCAACAGGTGCCTCTTAAGAGCAGAAACCCCAACGCTATGGAGAGTTGGATATGTCCGACCTATTTATAAAAAGGGTTCGAGAAATGATGTGAAAAATTACCGGCCCATCTGCCTCACCAGCTCAATAAGTAAAGTCCTCGAGCGTATTATATGCAGAAAAATCGTCAGCTACCTGTCCGAAAATGATCTTATCTCACCGAATCAACATGGTTTCTTGAGCAACCGGTCAACCACCTCGGCTCTGTTGTCTACTGTGCCCCTTTGGCATAAAGAGATAGAAAAGGGGAATTTCGTTTCAGTATGTTACATTGACTATCGAAAAGCATTTGATTCAATCTCGATACCTCTACTTTTGCGTAAACTTACATCTTTTGGTATAAATGGATGCCTACTACGGTTTCTCCGTTCATTCTTAACTGAAAGGTCGCAGAGTGTGATGATAAACGAATCGCGCTCACGTAACTACAAAACGATAAGTGGTGTGCCGCAAGGCACATGCCTTGGCCCCCTGATGTTTTTGATGTATGTGAATGATTTAGCAAAAGTCTTGCCTCCCGGTTCATTTTGTTCCATGTATGCGGACGATTCTAAAGTATACACTATCAACGACTGTAACCTCCTACAACTCGCCCTCGACGCTGTGGCCAAATGGTCCAGAACCTGGGAGCTCGACATTTCGCTAGAAAAAACAACAATAATGCGTTTCGGAAGGAACCACCCAGATGTTCATTTCACCATAAATGGGAAAGTTTTGCCTGAATCAACCAAGGTTCGCGACCTAGGTATTGTTTACACAAATAAGTTTGAATTTGATGACTACATAAGGGAAATAGTAGGTAAAGCAAGTTGCAAGTCGAACTATATTCTGCGCGCATTCAAGTCCAGAGATCTTAAGTTGCTGTTCAAGCTATTCACAGTTTTTGTCAGACCACAGCTGGAATATTGTAGTCAACTGTGGTCTCCGTACAAGAAAAATCTGGTTGACAGCATCGAGCAAATCCAGAAAAGCTTCACTTACCGATGCTTTCTGCGAAAGGGACTTCTAAGGAAATCTTACGAAGAGCGTATGAAAGCCCTAGGATCTGAATCATTAGCATTCCGTAGGAAAATAGCCGATCTTGTCTTTATGTATAAGTTAATAACAGAAGAGAGCGATTTGAAGCTGTACGACATTTTTGACAGACCACCTATGGTGGAAATTACAAGGGGTCACCCATATCGCATAAAACCAGAAAGGCCAAAAACAGCCGCTTATGCTGGATCGTTTGTTGCTAGATCAGTACATCAGTGGAACAATCTCGATGCCAAATTATTCAGGTGGAAGCGATCTTGTTCATTCCAGGCTCACCTAGTCGATTCCTTGCAGGCTGAAATACCAAACTAAGCTATTTTCCCCTCCATAATTGAATTGCATCCTCTCTAAGCCAAATGTATTACTAACAAATACCGTATCTGTTTTTTTTTGTTTTTTTTTTCTTTTCTTCTGTTGTTCTCTTTTGTTGTTCTCCCGCTCACTACTAACCTATAGGCTATTCACTCTGTATAGTTATGAGCCGACCCAGAGCCCTGGACCCTGTTTCCGGAATATGGACCTCGGGAACGTTGGCGGACCTACTAAGCTGGTATCCGGAGTTCTTCGTTTACGCCTCGAGGACTTGCAGTGTTGGCGGGCCACTGCCCTTCCGAACCGAGCGATCCATCCCCTCCCCCCGTTCCCCCAGCTCCATGAATACAGTGGAGCGAATCGGCTATGATGAGTTACTTCCGGTCTAGCTTTGTCTCATACTTGTCTACGAAGTGAATGCCGATAAATAAAATAAATAAATGTGATCTTCATGAAAAGTCTCAGAAATACGAGCACATTTTGGAACGTGCGATAAAATTCTGAGGCGGCCTATGTGAATGTTAGCAGCTAGGTTAGGTGTAGGTAAACCACAGATTGCTCAGCGTTTTTGGCAGCTACATACATGCAGCGAAAAGACAGAGAAATTGGATTTTGGACGAAAACAATGCCGATAGAATACATCAATCATACTCATAAGCACCACAATGAAATTTTTTATGACATCGAGCCCATTGCAGGGAAGTGCGGACATCACCTAAGAATAGGAAGATTTACTGAGTTTGTATCGCTTCAGTCCTAGAAGTTGAAATAGCAGAAAGGTAACTCTGATAGAAGATTTGTTGCTAGAACTGTTCCACCGATGCAAGAGCGGCCAAAATGGAACATTTATTAACACTTCGCTTGTTGTTATGTACAATTTAGGCAATCGCCTCGATATTCGGTGGAATGTTATCCAGGTTTGGTGTACAACAGCACAGTTTCATATCTAACCATAAAAAATCTTTTACTGTGACATTTAGTCTTTCCTTGAAATAATGTGTTTGCCAGAAGATACCTGTGTGATAATCATCACCGGATTCGTATCGAAAACTCTTTGGATCTAAAAAAAATTCATGTGACATAGGGTGCACTGAAAACTGCCCTTCTGCACACTTTGTCCTGAGTGTTTCAGTTTCATATGTATTTCCTATAATTTTTCATAATATATCACATATCTACCGACAAGGCTGGTCATACCAGTGTTTATTTCGAAGGAAAATCTGCACTTTGAGCTGATTTACATGCATTGGAAGATGCAACTCAAAACGGCCATTATTTTTGGGATGACCCAGCAAAATGTGCTCACTTATTGTAGAATGAATGCATTAGAACGACTAGTCCAAAAACGCACACCCTACATGAGGCTCACTCATCTACAGGCTTCAAAATTCTACGCGGTGATGTAGCCATAAAATATATTGCAATTCATGGCTGTTCTTGTTTATTAGTAGGATGGATCTAGTACTATCATCTGCACCTTTGCGTTCGGCTAACTCTATCGGAGCCTTGTCATTAACTCTCTCAAAGTGAGGCTCCCACTTCGGAGCTGATTTCAAGCATTAGACATCAAAAGAATCTACGGGTGATGCTGGTTACAGTAGTATACGTATTCCAGCTCAAAAATATGGGAATGCCTTTTCTTATGCGCATTGTTTTTGGGAAATCTAAGGTAGTGACAAATATGTGTAGTCCCTGCCGAAAAGATAGAAGGATTGCACATGCGGTTTCATAGCGTCGCGGCTGTAGGAACGCAGCGGGACCTGCCCAACCCTCTCTCTTAGAGCGTGCTCTCTCCGCGTCCCTCGTTCAGGTCCTGCCGCGATTGTGTAGTCACGGAATCCGTCTATCTTTTTGAAAAGGACTGTAGTATATGACGATGCGCTCTAGGCATCAGCGATCGAAATCTTCACTGTCATTCCATGCCGACATGCATGCGACCCCCACTGACAGTGATGTTGGTGGATTCCATTCATGTTTTACTTTTCAGTACATCTTCTGTTCTGCTTTATCCTTGTAGCCATGGCCAGCCTCTGACGGTACAACTATCAGCGCCACGCATTTGCTCCTCTTCTGGATGATAGTGAGGACGAGAATGATAAACGTTTGGTGCTTTTTTAGCCCCTACCTCAATGGACATGTTGTTAAGTCTATTTCAAACACGACGATAGTTGGGATACATGCATTGCTGAGCGCTAACTGCGCAGCGGACTGTGCATTTTTGGACCATTGCGCGCGAAATTCATAAGTAGGCTACTGGTCATCAGACACGGGCAGAAATTTGAGACAGGATTCCAGCATTGTGATCAGGATTCCGTGAACGTGATAAGGGAGAACTTCAGCCATAGCTCTCACTTTTATGTACACTCTGTTGGCCTCATCGTAGCCATTTTAGGAGTCCACACATTCATGAGACGCACTGTAGTTCTCACTAAGCCTTATATTGTGAGGTATACTTTGTAGTCATGGCTTTAAAAACCTACAGTGACGGACACCTTATGCTACACCTCCTTCTTTCGATTCTGCTCTGCAAGGCGGGCTAGTACAGATTGTGCGGGAAGGCACCTACTCTTGTTATCTTTAACTTCCTTCACTTTTCCTTTAGTTCTTATTAACCGTGAATGTCCATGCGCTCATTCGTCAATGTCCTATGTTGGCACTCATTGAGTGAAAGAGGCCACAAAAAAGAAGGAAGTTTAAGGCCGGGTTACTACGAGCTATGCTTTCGCTCCTTCAGAACGTGAAACAGCTCCGGTATCACATACGTACGTGCAACGCATTGATGCGGCGAAACTTGGGCGTTCACAGCAGTGACAGTGCGGCTAGCTGATAATACTCTGGGTAATTCGCGATAACTACACGACGCAATCGGCGGCGGTAATGTTTGCAAAGGCGCAGCACTGCCTGACTCACGCGAATTTTTGTTTGAAACTGCTTGGTTGCACGATAAGGAAATCGTTCACCATTTTGGATTTCACGCCCTGGTATTAGTTAGTCATGCTGGCAGTGCATACAGAACATTGATTAGGAGCCTCCATTTCCGAAACGTTTTGCACAGGCTTCTTTCTTCAAAATGATCTTTCGATATTTGGTTTGTGAATCATCCGACCATTTTTACGATCTCGAACTTGAACGAAAGGCACGCTAATCAGGCGAGTGAACCGCTCGGAGAAAATTGATCGAAATATCTACTTCCAGAACGCATGAAAGAGAAACAGCTCGTCGTCTCTCCTGTTTTTGCACGATTTCAAGGATGTGATTCCCCTCTGAATTCGGGATAACGTTGAAATCTCAAGCACGAGAATTTCCGTGTGATGGGGGTTCTACCTTCAAAACGAAGGCGCTGAGAAGAATACTTACGTTAACATACAGTTTCATCGCGTGGACGGCTCATTCCGCAGCGCGTTCCAGTTGAACGCCGCTACGTGACAGGACAGGTTTAACTGAACACTCCGTGGTCCTCCCTTTAACGTTGAGCTGTGCTGTTAACAAAAAGATTCCAGAAAAAAATTTTTTTAGTACGTAGTAGTCTCACTGAGGATCTCAAAGGCAGTGCCTCACCTAAAGATCGATTTTTGGATTTCAACATCAGAAGATCTTCAGGCAAATTGGCACACATCCAAGTACAAAAATGCTGAAAAAAGCCCTTTTCGCTGAAGAGTTAGAGGCGCCTCTGCGACAGCTACCACATGGATTCGCAGAATGACATGGCAGCGGCAAAATCGGTCGCAGTCGCCTGATGTGTTGGGGAAGGGGCTACTTTTTGTGGTAGCTGCCGCACCATGCACCTTGGGCTCTTCGCAAAGAAAAGTCTAAAATAAAGTCTGTAGCCCCTTCTCATGGGAATAATCGAATCGCTACGTCTCCTGAAGATTCTCCTGATTTTAAAATCCTTGAATAATCGAGTCCGACATGAGAGACTGCCTCCGAGGGCTTACGTTGGGAAACTGCGAAAATTTCAAATCCAACAAAGTTGAATAGTACTCTCTCTCCCTCTCTGTGTTCAAGGGGGAGCATATGCACGGCACTGCGTTGCTGATTGCGTGGAAATCTTTTTGGCAAATTATTGACAGCTTATCCGCCTGGAATATTCGACCGTTATTTCACTTGTGACCGACACAGGCTCGACATCAATGAATGATTCTGTAACCCAAGATTTTTCTATCTCTGAGGTTCACGACTTGACCCTTCTTCATTGCCCCACGTGATTTTCTGAAGACTCCTCGGCTGAATAGTTTTATTGGCTAGCTTTCGGCGATAACTTTCGGCGATAAACATTAAGCGTTGCAGAAGGCGTTATCACGGCAAGCTCGCCCAATAACGCTACACGACAAAGGAGTCCTCAGAAAACAATGTAAAGCAGATAAAGGTAGTTATTCTGTATTTATTTGAATTCGCTTTTTAAAGAAGTTAAAGGCCGTTCCGATCATTGTTCTTCGAAAACACGTGGAGAGAAGGAGAACTGCACAGTGTGGCACGCTGCACCACTTTGTACTCGTTTGGTAGTTCTCAGTTCTGGTTTTTTCAGGGTTACTATGTAGAAGCCGAGCCATTCTTATGCAAAGTATCACCCTATGTAAAAGTAGGTTCAATTGGCTCATTGATTGCATATGGGACAGTTCATTCTCCCTATAAAGTGAATGTTTTTCTTCATAAGGGCAACTCATACTAGGCAGACGCTGATTTTTATGAAGACCTGCCAACGCGGCATGTAATCTTCAATAAAAAGAACGCGTAGCCCCCGCGAGACCGTAAACGCGTGCGTCCGAGCTGCGTCAGCGATACAAGTGGACCTATCCATATACATAGACGCACGCACGTAAAACTATAAATTGCCCTAAAGAGGCGTTTCAAACATGCCAGATGCGTGAGTCGGTCGCTATGTCGCACGCACTCATTTGGGCGGGATTTTCTGTGAAGGCCGGCAGCTCCGTATATCGTGGATGAGAATGCCGCGAGCCCACCGCGGAAAGCCGCGAGTATCTAAACACGTGCGTCGTTGTAGTCAAAGATACATCCTGTCCCATCCTTCATTGCATAGTCGCACGCGCGGCAGACGCACGCATCTAGTATAAAATACCCTACACTCAAGTGAGCACTGGGGTGCGGAAGCGGGTAAGAAAAAATACAGTCGCATAAACAGTATTTTAAGCTTCCCACCCTCATAAAGAGTGGCTACGTGCAGCACATTTTTACATATTTTGGTTTGTGTTTGTGAAATTTCGTTCACTAATCCAATGTCATTCAATAGTATTCTACTTCGTCAAGTTCCAATAGGATGGCCTTATCAACTATTCTCATCCCAGTTTCAAAACCGTTACATTGACTAGACCCGAAATGCTCATGAAGTTGTGGCGAACACGCTTCTCCAGTGACCAGACACTGTTTACGTTCATGAACTTGAGAGCCCATGGTATGCTATGAAAAAAAAAGGATGAATATGGTTGTATAGTATAATAGATCAAGGTAAGCATACGTACTTGTTATGAAGCACCAAAAATTCTATTTATTAGGTGGTAACAAATTATTTTTCTAACGAATTTACGACATCTCAGTCCAAGTTCAATTCAGAATTAGTATATTTCAATCTTCGACGCCTTCAAAACGGAGAATGACCGCTGTTCTGAATGCTTTCGCATGACCTAAAATTAACGGCTTACCCAATTTTTGGTTTCATCACAGCTTTTGGAGATTTTCCCTGCACTTGCCTAGAGGAGCAAGCTGTTGCCTGATAACGCTAAGCCTGGGCTATTATGCTGTCACAAGCGCGACTTTTGGTTCTAGATATGAAGGGCAACCCAGTCGAGAAATCGATTGACGGTCACGATTTCGGTTCAGCTACCCAAGTTTACAAGGGATTCGTAAAGAAGTGATCATCGGTGCAATTGCGGACCCAGTACAAATGCCAAGTGATCTAGTGATCTGAACGCGTATCTGCAACGCGATGCTCACTGCGACGTGAATCGCCTGAAGGGCCCATTTTCGAGTGATCGTTTGTTGCATGTGAGGTGATACGCCAGAAATTCTCTAAACCCCCATCTCTTCTTTTATAACCTGCGTTAGTGCTCCGCTGCGGTTTTAACTGCACTAACGAACGACATACTAGAACACTGGTAGTGGAAACTCTGAAATTTTGGTCGCTTTTTATACATAAATTTCTTCAAAAATCAAGAATGGAGGAATACTTGATAGACCTTTGAACACAGAAATGAAATTGCTATTTTTAAAAAAATGTAAAGCATCGATATACAGTGGGCGTCAATGGCGGTGACCCGTCTGCGGCCTCGCAATGCACGCGGCGCGACCGCGCTGCTCGAGCAAGAATCCTCTCCAGGACATCAAATAATGGGGTTTTCTTGATATTCAGTTAGTTTTCTTCTTAGTTACCATCAAATGTAATGAACAACTATCAGGGAAACTCAGATACGCCTCTGCGACGACGATTCTACCGTGAGCGGCGCGGTCGCACCGCGTGCTTTCTGAGGCCGCAGACGGGTCACCGCCAGCGACGCCTACTGTACATGCCTTTGTCTAATTAATGCTTTGTAGACATGAAAATAAAATAAACGCAAGCGCTGACCATGAGTTCACCCACAGTCTGGTTTATTATGAACACAATCTTAATTTGTATGAACCTCACATGCGCCATTAGCGTACATAATTTTTGCGCTCGAGCTTCTACATTGAACCTGTTGAAGGCTCCAAATAAGGTATGCGAAAGCTGACAGGTCATCCAAACATTTAGTGGGCATAATCAATTCCATCTGATGAATCAAACTTTCTTTCACCTATTACCTCGGACAGAAGTGCGTATTTATTTATTTATTTATTTATTTATTTATTTATTTATTTATTTATTTATTTATTTATTTATTTATTTATTTATTCATGCACTCCGGGTGCTCCTACAAAAAAGTACGCGAATATCTTTACGGCTAAATGGGAAACCAATTCAACGGAAAAGCGTAGCTAACGATGCTTCGGTCTACTTCAAAAAAATGCACGTTGGTCAGTTTCAAGACATGTGTCAGCTACCCAGCGCTTATCCAGATCTCAGTACACCATCAACGATGTCTTTGAGATATTCACGTCTAGGCTACGCTATTGGACTATGTGAGTGTCCCGGGGCGAGCTCTGTGTTTCAAGTGCTTCTAGTCTTTAATCTAAATACAAACCCCGGGCGTTGGCCTAGAGGAAACTAGCGTATGCACCGTGTAGCCTTGAAAATATGCGTGGAATGTTTGGAAAAACTGCTTCATCAGCACAAAGAAACGAAAGAATAAGAAGGAGATGGAATAAGAAAGTAGACAAGAAATAGACTGCGGAATAGTAATATTTTCAGATTTTCGAGAGGTGTTGGCTGTATCACGGCGACTAAAGCAACTTCAGGCGGAGTTTAGTTCCGTGAGATAACGCTCAAAAGTGGTGTGTGCACAAGTTTTCCTTATCGTTGCAACGTACGAAACGACGCCTTCTTCCTCAATCACGAGACTCAACCAAGCAGTCCTGCATATCTCGTATGCGGCCCTCGTAATTTTGCCCATTTTCCCATCTTTTGAAAAGTGTTTAAGTTCATCAGTGTAGTTCTGGAAAGCTCAGAGAGGCATCCTATAAGTTGCTCGAATTCTACGGAGATGGTAACTGGTCGAGGTTCTCTTAAGTGTTCTTATAAGCACCAATCTCCAGGATTGCAAAGCAGAAGCGGTTCATAAAGCAAATATTTCCTTTAAAAAATTGTCTTCTGGTATTGAGTCCGTCTGGTATTGGGTGCGGGGTTGGCCCACCTCAAATAGCAGTGGGCGGACCGCATACAGTCCAACTCTGATCTCTCTTGCGAACCGACTTTGAGTGCTTCGCTGGTCCTTCCTATAAGTGCTCGACTTGATGAAGCATGACAACAATGACAACAGCAGCCAAGATAATTACTAAGGCTGAAAAATAATGACGATGAATGATTTTGAAAAATGAAAATGGAAAAGATAAAACTAGGAAACAAAAGCACTAAAACTCTGTGCTAACTTTCTTTCTGTGCTGTTGGATACAACGCGAGTGGAATTCGCTCCACCGCTGGCAATCTTGGGTGTGCTACTGTTTCGTCTTCTCGTCCGGAGATATCCATTAATTTAAGATTGCTGGCCAATGTTCCTCATCACGCGTTCTTGGGATCGCTTTCTTGCCCAATTAAACAACAGAAAAACCACAAAAACATGAGTTTTGAGCGACGTTGATTATGTAGACGTTCAAGGGCCTTATGGCCAGCTGAGGTCGCGGCCTAAAGTGCAACACTACTTAAATGATGTAGAAGCCGACATTTGCTCCGCGGAGTGACCACAGCTCACAATTGCTATGCCGCAATTCCTCTAGAAATGCTCCAATCGAAGAGCGCGGTGGCCGTTCTATCCTTCCCGATGAACTCCCACTAATCGCCTCCATGATTGCCGCACAATGCGATCAATACATCGATTAGTACCGTTTTCTATAACACAGTAATACGACCAGAAAAACGTGCATTAAGCTGGAATTCAAGCTTATATCCGACTTATTAAGTTAGAACTCTTGATATCAAGCACCTAGTAGTTGCGCCTTGCTTTCCAGTTAAAGACGATGTTCCATGGCAAACCACGCATGGCGATGCAAATACTCTAGTGAATGCTTTGTTGAGGAATAATTGTAGCCCTGAGACAATTCTTTGAGCACATTAGGTGATGCTACTTCAAACTCATCAATTTCGATGTTATTTTAGCTTGAATATCTTGTCAGATTTGTCTCAATTCTCGAGCTACTTACCATAACGTTTCTGAACCACCACCTCATCTGCTATTGTCTTCTGCATTACTTCCATATGGTATTAGATCCGTGCATCTTTTATTGCATCTCTAATCCCTCCAGGTTTTATGTATTAACTCAAGTTCTCAGGAACTCGGAATATCGTCTGATGGTATAGAACTTGAGGGATAAAAAATCGCACGTGGCCGCAGTCTCTTCTTCGAGCCCATTCGTGCCATCTATTTTCGAGATCGTTTGCCTTTTGCAGCAACACCACCAAGCTTCTCCTTTTGCACCACCATATAGTATACATAGTCCTTCTCAAAAGAATAGACTGATTTCGCGACTGCATCATCGCGGCGGAACCTGAACGACAGATGCGGAGGGAGCATGTTCTAGGTGAGAGGGTCGAGTAAGTCCCGCCGCGATTCTGAGGCCGCGACGCTAAGAAACCGCACGCGCAATCCGTCTATCTTTTTTGAGAAGGACTGTAGAATGCGCAGGGATTGTACTCTTAATAACCTGCAGATAGTGCAGTTGTACAGTTTGCGAAAATCCGCTAGAAACTGCGAAACTGTGAGAAAAAGAACTCGCCTCATGTAGCGATGAGCTTTGCAGAAAAGGAAGAATAACAGGCGAATCGAGTGCCAACTAGCCGACCCAGTTTTCTCGGCTCCTGCCAGTAACGCTATGCGGATTTTAAGTTCCCGAGTGCAAGTGACCAGGCCTATGTACGTTGGCGCGGCCGGACACCGAAATAGCCGCAGGGACACGGACAGCCACGGCAATATCTCTGCTGATAGGTGTCCTACCCTTGTTACAAATCTCTTATAGCCTACAATGTATACTGCTGAATCCAGAAGTGAGTGCTATCTCTGAGGAATACAGCGATTATACAGAAGGTGAATAGTGTAGAACAAGATCACGGACCGTTCTCGCGAATCCAGAATCGCCATTGAAAACCCAGATTAATCCACTATCATTAAATTTGTAAGTACTATTTAGAGACTCTCTTGCTGTACACATACATACATACGTATACGTCTAGGCGTGTCACCTCCCTGA
The DNA here is from genome assembly GCA_000688135.1 of Ancylostoma ceylanicum. Taxonomy (NCBI): domain Eukaryota; kingdom Metazoa; phylum Nematoda; class Chromadorea; order Rhabditida; family Ancylostomatidae; genus Ancylostoma; species Ancylostoma ceylanicum. The sequence goes on along the minus strand of JARK01001356.1, from coordinate 42,120 downwards.
AGTCGAGCCAATGGCGACGCGCAAAAGAGGTGCGGCGAGGCGAAACGGTCGACCTATCAGCGCTCGCGTGACAAAGGGGAAGGGATCCGCGATTAACATAGGAAATATGTACTTTGTCCGATTCGGTTAATCCTTTTATGCTTTTCCCTTTTCGCCTTTCCTCTGTACATCGAATCACCTTTGAAGAAAGACTTCTGCCATCTCGCGTCAATATCCACCACAACTTGATAAACTTACCACTTCCCTACTTGCCTACCTTACCTGCTTAATACATTCACGACCTTACGCTTTTGGCGTGGTGTGTTACGTGGGACAAACTCGCTTTTGCACAAGTAGGATCCGTGCTCAATCGCTTGAATTTTTCCTCTGCTGCATAGTACTCCAAAAATGCTGGAATCTGATACAAAACAAACGAAAATATGCACGAGCTTGAAACTAATTCAAGAACCTGCATAGGAGGTAGTAGTAAGAGTAGTAAGTGTATTGTTCTATTAGTTGTCAGTTTCAACCACGCATTAATTAAAGAAGTACGAGAGAACGCATGCTCTGCCCACCGCGTGTATAGATCGCTTGAACATTTGTTAGTATACCACTACCAAGAATATAACCCTGGCAAGGGCGTGCTCGACCGGTTGAGCATGCGATCCCGTGCGTTGCACCAGATTGTCAACAGATTGAGCACGTTGTCGCAAATGTGCTAATCGTGCACCTCAGTAGACGTGTGCACATTGTCGCCCGTTCGTGTATTTGCTCTCATTATCTGTGTTACATACTTCAGAGTAAGGCGAACAACATGCCTGGAATTGACTTCTCGCACTGAACAGTATGTAGTATTCCGTCAATGCTCTCACAAACTGCACACAGTTCCGCCTTCCATTCGGTGCTAACAGTCGAGCAACAATTCCGTAAGAGTTCAACGTTTATTCAACAAGTCACACACAGAGTGTGAATTTCGACAATGAAATGTCGATTCAACATTTACAGAGGATCAGATGGGCTTCCTCCAATCAGAGACAGAGTATTGCTAGAAATTCTATTCTACAACAACTTGCCGATATATACAAAAATGCTGTTAAAACACAGCGAAAGGTCTCTACCTAGATGTGATGGGTGGGAGAACGATGTAAAAGTGTTGATTCTTTCATCAGTCAGCTAATTTTGTTAGGTTTGCTGGTAATGAAAAGATGATAGAAGATGAGATGCATTTCACAGGTGGGAGTTTGACAACGACCAAGCGGATCCATATCCAGTGGAAAGAAGCGAGGCGTATGATGAACGACGATCGACGAAGTGGCTGCGCAGGTCCTGCAAGAAACAGCACTTTGCATGTTGCATAAAGAGGGAGTGTGGGTCGTAATGAGGCGAGGAGGGGCATGAAGGGAGGGGCACGGCGCCCTCCTTCGTCGTTTCGCCCCATACTGACCCACACCCATAAAAAATGTCAAGAGTTTCTTGCAATTCTACGCATTATTCAATTAATGACAACTCTACTGTAATGTCAAACAAATAGACTGAAGATCTATTACTCTTTAACAGAGTATCGTAGTACCCTTGCTGGATACAGTTGCCAACTCAGACATTCGTGGGGGTGATGGCCAGGTAGGACCCCAATCGCTCCGCCCACTTTTTGAGTTGGGGGAGCGTATCTGGACGTCCAAGAAGAGCAGAGCGTGCTGTGCATAACCCCGGTCGTCCCCCCATCCGCCGGAACCCAATAACGCGCTCGAGGAACAGCTGCGAGGGCACGTGGGGGAACGTCTTTCAATTGCCGGGCTAGGTGCCCCACGATTTTGGGTCCACCCCTAGGTACAACTGGGGGTGGACCCATTTCCACCTGCATTCCACCTCCACGAATGTCTGAGAATGATGAAAGTGAGAGACAGAGAGACAGTGTTTTAGGCTCTCAATGCAGGACCAGCGTCCTCCACTGGCAGCATCGTAGCCAGCGAATGATTTCAGCACACCAATGTTCACAAGTTTTTTAGGGTGATCGCGGTGTTACCGCTGACACTCTCAGCGACGGGCTAAAGACCCACACCGAGAACTGAGACCAACAGTGGCAAAAATTGTCAATGTCATGAGGCGTGTACTTCGACGAAAGAGAGGTGCGCCGGCCCCCATCATTGTGAAAAAGACTAGGACACGGGGTCCACTGACGGACGATGGGTGGATGGGATCAGCAAAACACTTCCACCAATGAAGTGTTCGCTCGCTCCCATTGGTGCTGAAAGTAGTATTAGTCCCGCGATACGATACTGTTGTGTCTGGAAAACTGCTTCACCGTCTATTTTTGCTTCTTTTCATATCATTGGGATCCTCCAAACCTCTCCTAATGATCACTGCGCTCGCATTTAATTACCCCCAGCCCAGGCTAAAATATCTTTCACACCTACTGAAGTACTAGGAATGAGGCCTTAACAGAACTAGCGCAGTTTGCGTTGTATCGTTGCATGTAACATTACATGTATGTAAGTAGATATAGAGACGATAAATTTGCAAACAGTATATAGCAACTCATCAGAAGAAGGCTTTTGTACGCATTTGGGAGCTAATAATGAGTTTTGTTCTTTCCTATTTTTTCCCGGGGATTCCGAAAATGTGGAAGCTCTGCACCACCTTCCAGTGATATTGACAAAGAGCGATGCTTCACTCAAAATCGGTAGGTATCTGAGACCGATACCGCTGGCGACTTCTGTGCAGGGCTATACTTTCCGTGGAGTGTAGTTTTAGCCCAAGCACTCTAGTCTTGAGCTGTGTTCGGCAATGGCTTTCTTTATGAGTTTGAGGGTTCAGTCCTCCTTTACAACTCCTGGCAGAGTGCAAATTTTTGTAGCACAGACATGAAAGCCTGCTAGGCTTCACTTGAGCGCTTCCATCATAAGCAATACAGGGACGGTATTTGTGGGTATACTAGAACTACTAGACGGTCGGCCGTTGTGCTCTGTGTCTGCTGCGTCTTGTTCTACTTCATTTGCTTATGAAGAGCGAGAATACTACACAGCCCTTCCTCAAAATTCAGAAGAGACAGATTCTGCAGCTTCTTCCCGAAGTTCTGCACAAATCATAGGTCTTTGGGCGAGCCGAGAAATACAAAAATGGAACCAAATTCACTTGGAGAATATGGGCTCTTCATCCGCATTACACAATGCTAATACGTGTTATATGTAATGCTACAGTTTTTGTACCACTACATTTTCCCCAAAAGAAGGAACTCAAAAATCGGCTTTGCACTTGTTTTTCGGAAGAAATTACCACAGATAGACGCTGAAAAGGAAATGTGAAAATCCGAGGCAAGTGCTCGTTTCCATTTCTTATCTCGGTTCCGTTTAAATATACAGATGCCCTCGTTTTCCTCGGGAGCTCTTAATGGATCTCAAGAAAACTTAGCCTAAAGTAGGTTATGCTAACAATGCTCTGGGCTGGTAACCAGATTTAGCCGCTGGGTTTCTGACCCGTACTAGGTGGCCGTCACTTATGTTTTCGTGATTGCTGAAATGAAACAAGCTGCCAACCGTAGGTGCAATATTTCGGAAACGTGTGCATGGTAGCGCTGCCTAGTTGGAAAAATGCTTTGCGGAGTGCTTCCGCAGACTACAGTCTTCATAGCTCATTTTTCTGGTCATATCTGCTGCTAGATCTCGAACGCTCACCTTCAGGGGATCTGGCTGAGCATAGCTGAACGAGCCTCTTCTGGAAACCGATTCGATGTCATCCTCGAGATCAAGGTGAGCCATAGCCGAGATAGGCATGATGTCCCATGCCATTTCCTCCTGCCACCACCTTGAAAAAATACTTTTAGTGACAGTCGACTGCCACTGACTCGTTGGCATGGATTTATCGCTGAACGTACTTTTCAGCAATGGTTCCTGCTAGGCGAGTGCGAAAGATTGCATCCATGCGGTCGCTTTGCTCTCTGGTGAAATAATTCTTCCAGTCGCGACTTCCTCCTTTGCGAATGAATTCGCTTTTGTGTCTGTAACTAAATGAAAGAACTCAGAGATCTACAAGACTTAAGTATGTGTTAGATATGTGCTGGAATGGTATATTAGCATTCACAGTTCCTAAACGCAGCAAAAGCGTCTTCGCGCCCAAAAAATCCGTGAGGTTTTAGCTTATTTGGCCAGGAAATCTGGAAATTTCGCTCCTAGTCGTGTCCGTAGCTTCAATCATTCTTTTGCCTTTAAATCTTGTAAAATTTTCATTGACTTGGCTGGGATGGAAATGCACCGGAGTCAACTTTTTGTTCCATTACGGTTACCCAGAAGTCGGTTTAGGGCAGGGCATGAGGATCTCTAGAGAGTCGATCATCAGTACCAACATGGGCGTTTTAACTTTAACAAATATAATTTTTCTTTACTTTTTCGACACGCCCCGGTCAATATCCGTCACTAGAACAAGCACCAACACAGGAAAATCAAATCTGAATGTGTGGAACGCAGTGGATTCGCAGCAACATCCATAGTCATGTTTTCTCCGCTCGAAACAGGTTATCAAATCCAGAAATGACCAGTCCACTTGTGATCTATGGCTACAAGTATCGCACGTCTTGAACCAGTATTTCTGCTACGTATTTCCTATTCCAATATAAATCTGAGAAAGTAATTCATGGATTTTGTCTGAGTGTTGCTCAGTGCCGTGATGTTTTCAGTGATGAAGCACTTCTAAATACTCACAATATGGCCTCAGGAAACCAACGTTTCTGATCCTTTTTCATCGCATCGATGCCGCTATTTTGAACAACAGTATCGAGGCGATCGGGATCCTGCACGAGTTTCTCGGCATCACCACCAAGGAACGTTCCGATCTGGAATTTTGTGAAATATAGCAGAAGAACACACTGTACAGATTTCATGGCCCATCCAGCGAAGAGAAAACACTAATTAGCGCAGCACCTTTCTGATCCCACATGATGGAGACCTTTTTGCGAGGCAGGCACCCAATCTCATTTATCCCAAACTTCAATTCACCTTGTAGATGGTGCCCTCCAGATCCTTCACCATATCCTCATACATCAGAAAGAGGACATTTGGTTGGTCCAGCAGCGGCAGCCAGCCGAGCAGATGGTCGAAGTAGTCGCCGAAAGCGAGTTGACCAGATAGGAACAGATCTACAAACGTGTCCCATTCGCCGTCAGCGAAATTGTAGATCTTGAAGTTGCGGTTGTGATGGAAGTAGCTGAAATGCACAAGATTGCAGCGAATGAGGGAAGAACGGGCGGCAGACAAAGGCTACCTTGTGCAGCAGTCCTTCGGGTTTCTCACACAGAAGATGTACTTTGCTTTTTTGCTTTTGGGTATATTTAAGACGGAAAAGTGTGTCTTGAGTATGCGAGGATGGGCAACGTTAGCAAGGAACTTTGCTCCCATGCGCTCGATCATCGGGCTCTGGACACACATCTCTGAAAGTCACAGCTGAAAGTCATGAAATGTTCCGTACCCATTTGCTGGACCCACCGTTTCCCTCGCTGGCTTGGTAGTTCTCGCCTCGAATCAGCTGATGACAGATGTGCTGCAGCCATGTAGTGCCACACTTGGGGTAGGTGGCAATGAAAACGTCGTCGTCTTCTACTACCATGTTTTTTGCTGACCTAAACAACTCTTCCTGATGGGGATCCATACCGCAAGTGTGTTTGGAGAGGGGCGGGGTCGGCCGCCTCAGCGGCAGGAGACTTCGACAGCTTTGTTGACAAGCTCGAGATTTTGGACTTAATTACACGCCAGCTTACGGTAGTTACCTCGGCTAATTACTGCCTGAACGACGTAAATTATAGACGCTTCTCAGCAATATCAAGTTTGTGGCCGGTAATTTAGCCACAGGTAATACGGAGGTGCATGTAAGCGCTTGTTTCTTCTGAAACGCCTATGATTGATTTTGCTGACGATTTTCTTCGTTACGTGTTGTTGTGCCGCAACAAACAAGGGGTTTGGGATTTGCATGTGGTCCGAAAAACGGTTTCGCGAACAAGGTCTAACGTAAAATGCTCGACATTCCAGGGAATCGATTTTGGTAGATACGGTAGCTACCGTAATATGAGTAGTGCTTCCATGCTCCTTATACACTTTTCTACACACGTACTTAATTTCATTATGTAATGGATCTTCACAAGTCGTAGGAGGAATAGCGAAGAAGACAACAGATATTAAGGCAACTTGGTTCACGTGTGCAGGCAGTTTACGCTGTGATAACTCAAGTTTTCTTATACATGTGTTAGCAAGCCTTTCAACGTGAAGCTTCCGAGCGCAATACCCAGGGAATCGTGCTGTCTCAGCTAAAAGCTGACACGCAGTTCAGGTACTTCTGCTGAGAATTATGCCTTATTTCTATCCCATACTCACGCTTGCGAATCGTGAACTCACCGCACATGTTGAGGCTTGAAAATTGGTGGCCAGATATCGCCATCAATGACGGCCTGTCTTGGATGACCCTCAGGTTGGTAGATTACAGGAGTATCAGGCCCTTCAAACAGGTTTACATGCGTTTTTCATACAGCACATTTTCCGAGAAATCCTTGCAAAAGTCCGCTCACCTTTTCTGAAGCAAAAGTTGTTGTTTTGGATCTCGAGAGGCGAACAAGGTGTCTTTGGAGTGCAAGGTGGTGTTCTCTCGCATGATGGCATTTCAGCCTCATCGAGTTTCAGATGCTGTAAAGAACGAAGCTTCATGCAGTACACGGTACTGTGCTTCAGCAGGACTCACCTTAAGAAAGGTAGTCATGGTCGTCGAAGCCGCGACTGGGAGGCTCGCCACTCGGGGATTGAGTGCGAGGTAACAGAATGAAAACTTCACGCAGCGGCTCGTTTTATACGGCCGGCTCAGTAGACCACGCCCTGTCTGCGCCACCTTAAGCCTCCCGCTGCCTCGCTATGCCATGAAAGGACGCAGGATACTGTGCACAGAAACAAGTCATTGTCATTGCAGGAAAGGCCCATGTGGAATGTTTTGGAAATTCCGACCCTCAAAAATGCTCGGATGAAGATCAGCTTCGATACTAGACTTGCATCCAGCTGAGCTCATTTTAATCATGTAGATGTGATGACTAAACTACGTCCTCCAAAAATTTGGAATCTCCAGCTGATCAACAAAACTTTCACCTTGCGGGGGTACCACTGCTTCCGGAATATGCCAGAATATTTTTGCCGACGCTCTGAGCGGGTAGAGTCAATCCTGAATAAAATACTCAATTTGTGCCGTGACATCATTAATTGTAGAGCTGTGACAGGCACACCATTGACACAATATCTTACGAAATATCCTAAACTTTTTACAGGAAGTTTATCTCATACATTGATCAGGAACAATATAAACTCTGCAGATCAGTCTTATTTTCTTGTTGAAGCTGGAATTCGTTTCCTAATCTTCCCATCAGAATTGAATTTTCCGCCAAAACTTTAAAGACGGCAATCCTGAAGCAATTCAGAAGTGGCGTTGTCATTCTCATTTTGGCCAGGAAAACTGGAATGATGCTCGTCTATTTCTCATAGGGAGAAGCGCTTCTCAGTATTCTATCCTCAGAGTTCTCCTAAATAAAAAAAAGGTGCATCCGCCATTGTTGCGACAGCTTCTTCAGCACAGAGAGCTTGGCTGAATGGCGGTTATCCCAAAATTCGAAACCTGATGGAAGCCCCAACTAGGTTGTTTTACTGGCACGGATTGTGTCATAAATCAGTGAAATGTCGTGCAGAATTAAACTAAAACAGACTGACCTACCTCCCTGCAAATGTCATTGGTAGCCAAAGCTCTCTTCATAAGAAGCTGATCACCACTCATCAGACCGCTGTTTGTCGAAGGTTTCGAGGTGTTGGCTAAGAGCGGAAATTGTAGCGACTAAGAAGATCTGAGCAAGGTCGATATTGCTTCCTAAAAGTTTCAGGAAAGGAAGAAGCACTAGAGAAGTTAAAGTGAATCTTCGTTCATATTTGTCCTCAAGCATTGTTTTGCTCTGGTGTTTCGATATTTTTTGAGCAGAAAGCCACATCTTCAAGGTTTACGCTTCCACTTGCTGCGTGACCACAGGCTCCAAATATGGACGAAACAATCCCGACGGTTACAACTGGTTACTCTGTCGGATTGCTTTGGTTTTTTCATTCGAAAATTTTACCCAATCGCTGCACGTTAGCATGCAATGCATACCAAACACATCATCAAAAATAGCTATTACTTTCGCATATTTTCATGATGAGGTGCACAAAAGACGCAAGAAACTGATGAGACTTGCTGATCCAGTGAGAAAGTGGAGAGCAGTGAAGCAGTGATTCGTGGTGATCGTTGTACCCGGATCCTAACGTTTTCTACAGGTCGGGGCCACAGCGGACCCATGATTCATAGGGGGGGGGCACGATATAGGCGATTTTCACACTACTGGGCCACAGTGGACCCATCGCCCTTCGCTGGACCTCTATCTCGGTGTACGCTTCCTCCGTCAATGGATCCTTCCCCTAACGTTTTATCCAGTATGTACACATGTGTTGAGGTGGGGAATAAGTTCGTGAGGTTTTTGAGGAGCACTGGATATTTTTCCGCGAACTGAATCAGTTGAACTCAGATGTCGCTGAGATTGAACACTCTTAGTGTTTCTCCTTCACATCTAGAGCAAAACCTAGCGAATAGACGTCTCGTTGCTCCTAAAACTCTACATTCAGAGGAAGGACATCCTCTGGACTAAAATCAACCTCTCTGAGGCGGGGATCCATTTCTTCACTGCCCCTTCAGAGGTTTTTGCTTCTTCCTAGATGTCATTGGTATATGCGGCATTTTGAGCTGCATACGCTCCACGATAGAAGTGGAACAGTAGGTGTTGTCGGAGGTTGTCGTCCTAGTTGAACTGGAGCTTCATATATCAGGCGATAGAAAATGAAGTGTGGCGAGAACTGACGAAATCGGAAAGAATTTAAGAGCAAACCAGGAGCTAAAAAATGGTTACTGATACGCAATCGAACATAGTTTGGTTCGCAGTAAGAAACCAAGATGAAAAAAAAAAAAACGGCACGAACTCATTGCCCAACCCAATACTTGGCCAAGGCGGGTTCATCCTGTATCGTCGGACCGGCATCCTAGTGTTTCCATTCCAATGGATTAACGCGAACCCATTTTCCACAGATATATCCGCACTTCGTCATTTTCCTCACTACTGGTCCACAACGAGCCCATCTTCCAATTTCGGACCCGTTCCCCAGCGTTCCCGCCACTTCGGGGAAAATGCGGACCTTTCCTCCATTGGCCGACCCGTATGCAGAGGCTTTCCCCACTACTGGGCCACGACGGACACATGGCCCCTATCTTGGCGTTTGCCATACATGAATTCCGTGGCAACAGAATCACGTCGTCTTCCAGGTTTCCCCATTTTGAAGCCCAGGAGGAACAGTCCTCCTCAAACCAGAGGAAATGCTTAATTCGCTTTTTATGAAATACCGCATTGCCTACACTAGGATTGGGACTGGCTGAAACGCTTGGACATTTCAAGAGTTCCAGCATTCAACACATTATTACGACGTTAGGAGGAGTGGGAAGCTAAGAAACCGCTTCACCTGGAGTAGTTCTCACCTGAAAACAATAAGAGGGTGGTCTAGAATAGTAGAAACACCTACAGAAGTCCAGAAGCCTACTGTTGAATCTACTTGATCCTCAACTTTCTAGCTCCGACACTGTATGTCAACTTTTTAATTTTTTTTAAATTTAGGAGCCTTGGATTCCTGATTCGTTATACTCTATGAAAGTTTTGTCAGTATACACGCACTGAAATCTGACTGCACATGCACGGTAACGAAAAATACGTGAGGTACCCTCGCATGCTCTCCCTTCTCAAACGTCTTGTCGTAATCCAAGTTCGTTCTCAGTTCTACTCGACTTCTACTTCACTACAATGAGTATTTTTCTCTCTAGTCTACCTCTTGTGAAAGCACCGCTTCGCTGTAATCTTCTTGAAAGCCTTCACCTCACCAATGTGTCGAGGAATATAATTGAGATATGGCGAAATTACCGACAGAAGTAATCTCTGTGAACTATCTGTAATTGCCGCCCACTCATCGAGATGTTTAATTGGTTATCAAGTCAAGATTTTCAACAGTCCAGGCATCTCGTGTTTGATCGTTTCTAGTACCATCATCTAGTTGAACATTCTTGATGGACCATATTTACTTATCTAATAACACTCCGCATTGGATTAGTTTGGGTTAATTAATTTGATTCACGTGAAAACTGTGGAACCAAACGCAGCATCGAGCTGTGGAGAGAAAATCAAAAGCCTACAGAGGACCTATTTTACTTTGTCCCTTTTTTCTTTTCAAAATAAACCACCTTACCATCTCTCTCAGGGAACAAGTGGTTTCTCTCCGATGAGTTTGTTACGACACAAATCTTGGTTTCTTCTCTTTTCTTAAACAGTAATCACGGAAATTTTCACGTCAGATAAGTTACATTCTGTGCACTTATACTCTTTTACGACCGAATCACAACTACCAGAAGACTACGAAAAATGTGTATTGTCTACCTGGTAAAGTGCTGCAGCGAAGATCGTGGCCATAGCCCGTTGATTCGGTTTTCATGTCAAGACTAGGCCTTCAAAGGAGCTGATGACAGCATTGCTTGATGCAGAATTCTCATTTATTCATATTCATAACATATTCGTTTTATGTATTCCGCTAGAGATCTACGTTCTAAGAATACCAACATCTGGCAAAATCTCAAACAGGAACGTCAGCGTTGGAGATAATTCAAAACTAATAATGATCTTAGGTGGCGTTCATACTCGCCCGACAGTGAGAGCGGTTGGTGAAGAAAAGGTGCATATCGACAGGCGGAACTGACGGAGTGGTCGGAATTTTCCTCGCCTGGGTATTTATACTTCGGTCACATTCACAGCGGAAAATTACGCTAACAAAACATCTCATTGATGTAAACAGGGAAGTGGGTGCAATAGACGTTTATTCGCTGATGGCAGAACATGCTACTTTGGTGAGACATTCCGACCGATGCAAGTGGTGAAAAACTCTTGTGAGCCCTATAGATTTTTTCTACGCCCATAGTAATTCGGAGCCGTTTCTGATCCCCTATTTCTGGAACAATCAAGAGAAACTCTTCAATCTTGGCGCACCAGGAAATGCGATTCACTTTCTTCTTTTCGGGTTTTCGTTTTCAAATACCTCTTCCTTTAGAAGCTCTTTGTTATAACTGAAAAGTAGTATGTTCCTAACCACGAGTTGCAAAACAGTGTTTGGAAGTAGTGCATCGATTTCGTGCAAAAGTACAACGAAATATCTCGAAAATGAAGTTCTGCAGTTTTCAGAAAAGCGCGGCTCACCTGTGAGCCACGTGGTCCCACGCGACCGAAAAAGTACGGCCGCGCGGCCATCACTGGGTTAAAAAGTAGCAGAGTGTCCAAGGAAGGTGTGGCTAAAAAGGCACGGAACGTTAGTGATTTGAAGAGTTGCGCTCTAACGGTAAAGATCATTCAGTACAGCCGTCTTACTGTGGATATTTCCATAGTTTAGCAGCAGACATGTACTTTCTTGAAGGCAGTGTTCCAGAATCGTTCCAAGATTCTCGCTCGAGAACACTAACATGAGATGCTGATCACAGTGGTTTACATGATTCCTCCCAAAAGTGCAGAACAACCAGTTCAAAATCTTTGAACCAGTTCATAAGGTGTCATACCTTGTGAACATTTTGGGAACTCATTGAGACATCTGCCACGAAGCTGCAAATATCGAGATATAGAATATAGATCGTTACCTCGTAGCGCCTCCTACTTTTGGCAGACGTCTCAATGGGCCTACCGAATTCTTCACAGAAGCACGGCCTCAAAACTACTTTTTCAATATTTTCTGCAGGAAATCATATACATCTGTGTGAACAGTGTCTCTCACAAGCTCTATCCATGCAGAAACACCGAAAACGAATCTAGAGTGACGCACTGCCTTTTTGACCATGACAGCTTCAGTCTGCAGGTAGGGTCTGCCCGATTTCGTTCGTGTTGCTAGCTTAGTATTCAGGAAAGTAAATCTACTTTCCTGAATACTAAGCTAGCAACACGAACGAAATCGGGCAGACCATCAGATTACCTGGGGCAATCTATACGTCCTCCGTATGTCCAGGTGCCAGTACTTCCTCGGATCACGTGTAGAAAGTTTTTGGTCTCGCACGATAACAGGGCCAAGTCAAGCGAGTTCCATCCCCGCCGGCGTTGAAAGGGCGGTTGCTGAGTTTTTCCACTCCCAGACCCCCCATTTCTGTGAGAAAGGAATCGGTATCCTGACCAGTGTGTGGAGCATTGTCAGGTATCCTAGCCGATAGGTGGCGCATTGTCATAGCTAACAATGGTGTATATACTGCTGATTGAGTATGTTGTTGAATGAAGTTACAATAAAAACAAAAGCGACAAGAATTTCGCACATTACTCCCTCATAATATTGAGATAGCTCGGATTCGCCCACAGCTTATTTGCTTGCTCTCTTATAGCATGAAAATCTTTGAGCGAATTATGGACTCCTCATTTGCAACATCTTCCAACTGTTCATTAACCAGTGCAGCTGCGTTTGCAGGTGTAGAACTACCAACGCTGCTCGAATCCTGATCGAGTGGCATCACGAAAGGCAGCAGTCGTTGCAACTTGCCTCCTTGGATCTAGTGAAGGTTTTTAATCGCGGACCTCATAAAAGATCTTATCTGCGATGCACACCGAACTAAAGTTAGTAGGGATTCATGCAGACCAAGCAAACGACACGCCAAAATGGTGTTAACGTATCATCAAGGCTGGTACCGTAACCAAACGCAAAAAACCCTGAGGAAGAAGAGAATCTAGTGGCGAGGCAGGCTACGACCTCAAGTGAAGGCTGACGGGATTGAAGAAGACATATTGTCAGTTTTAACACCCGCAGTTATTGCGAGTAGTCGATGTCGGTGCTAAACCAGAGTGCATTTATTACTCGACGCGCATTCATAGCTCCTGCATTGTCAGAGGTAATCTAGGGCTATGACATATAGAAAGCAGAACAAAGGTAAGCTTACCAATCTTCAAATTTTGACCTGGTTTGATGCCAATATCTAGACTACCTGTAGCCTGAAACAAACTCTGACTCGTAGCTTCTGTCCATAAACCTTTCTGCACGATCTCCGTATTGAGCAACAGGACATGGGTAAATATTCTAGCTACGTATCTTATTTTCTCGGTTCCAATACATCTCTGCAAACCCTAATACAAGAGTTATTCTCATTGGCCAGACCGTGTAATTATATTGTTTCTCGGTTCGAATTCCTCTTTGGATAAATTTTGCTCGTTTTCACGTGAGAAAATTCCTACATGACAGGTTGTTATTATATTTCCATCAAAATATTTTGGACGAAGCATCCTTTTGCTTCTAGCAAAGATCGTCAGTAATACTAAGAAAAGGTGAACACATACTTTCTACTCATCCGTCTGCAGTTCTCAAGTGGAAATATCTGAAAGAGTGGCAGCTTCTGCATCCAATGCATTTCTAGGAAATTCTTCTCAGATCTTCAGGCAATAAAGCAAATGCGTGCTTGAATTCGGTTTAGTCCTAACGTTTTACACTGCCCTAAGCAAATGCTCTCTGTATTCTAAAGCTAATAATTACTGAACTCACTGAGTTTTTGTAAATAAAAACATTTGGTGCTAATCGATTCATCCTCGGACGTACCAAACTCAAAAATAATAGGCAGGCAAGAAAAGCTAGCTCGGAGTTTTCCATAAATAACTTCCAAGTAAGAACATTTGAGGGAAAGAAAAATGCGTCCCATAAGATAATAGCTTGAGTCGAAAGTTCTCGGACAAATTGACATCACCTTCATTTATCCTACAATATTCAAAAAATAACCAGTTTCTGCTCTGCTTTCGCCAACTTATCCATTTTTCTCTGCGTTTGCCAGCCATATCACAACTTCATGACAGATAGCTTCGGATCTGCATGCGCTACCCTCCTAGTCAGCCGAATCCTTAGCACCCTACTATATCAGAAATATAATAAGTTCCCTCAGTAAAATTGAGCGCTACAAACTGTCATCTCCCTAGTTTAATATTGGTCAAAGCGGTATTTTGTGACGGTTTGTCTAGAACCTATTAACCACATTTGGGCCAATCTCACTGAAAATAGAAAATATCCGATTTGAGAAATTTAAGACCTAAAATGTCCCACAAAAAATTTTGGAAATCATAAGCGCTTGGAAATACAACCTTCAGGGAGGCTATAGGTATCAGAATCTCTTAGAAAACTTCGGGTTCTGAGCTTTAAGAAAATCTGGGACTAAGATGGCCCACACACCCGGAAATCTTAGAAATCATAAGCGCTAAGAGATCTTTAGGTTATGGGTTTAAAGAATTCCTGGATTTAGATTGTTTCACAGCCTACATGGAGACTCTAGGTATCGGAATCCATTGAAAATCTCCAGGTTCTGTGATTTAGGAAATTCTGGATCTAAAATGTCTCGCACACCTCAAGGAAATTTTAGAAATCATAAGCGCCGGGAAATCTTCAAGTTATAGGATTGAAGAAATCCTGAACTTAGAATGTCTCACACCCTTCAGTGAGATTTTAAGTATCAGAGATTTTAAGTATCTCTTGAAGTGTATCACTTCCCATCATCTGGAAAATCATTCGGCCGGCGCTTTCACAATCGCTCAGGGACGACAGCATCAGCCAAGCGTTCAAAGTACACAGGGGAGCTAGCGAATTATTATATAGTGGAATTTCTTATTTGAAGAAGTATTTTTATTAATTTTATTCTCCGTCTGGTGCCTCGAAACGGCGGAGACCCCACTTTTTCCCGTGTTCCCCCCCCCCTCGTCCACTCCCGCTCACTTTCTGCATCCGTCACTGGCGAGCCTTGGTAATAACAACATTATTGCCAGAATTCAAGAGTATTGTCAAATACCCAACGGACTGCAATAGTCTTCTGTCTTTGAGTTTGGAGATACAAGATGTTCATGTCTTGGATAGCAATGTTTTAGATGACCCACGTCATAAACGACATGAATGCTGATGGTGGATTTCATCCTATGGAGCAGAAAAGTCGCGGTTACAGCTTGAAAAGGTCTTTATCAGCAAATGGAAGAAAAATTGTTCAGACAGTGCTTTTCCCACCCTCTTTTACAGCAGCATCGGTCTTCTCGGAAAAGAGCAGAAGCACCTACCAATGTAATTCACTTGCGTCGTACTTCACCTCTAAGATTATATTCCAATCTGTCCGTTCAAGACTTATTTGCGAAAGAAGGATTGAGAGTTGCTCCACTCTTAGGCCCTCCCTTACAAAGAACCCATTTGTCTAGAAAGGGAGGTCGTGAACCACCCGAAAAAAAAAGTCACTCGTAACTGCTGCCTATGAGGAGACTGTGTATAAGTTATTGGACAAGGTTATGAAAAGAAGTTTTGGGCAGAACAATTCGGCTAATGTAAAAGAATTCTCTCTCATGTAATCTTTTACACTTGTCAGTTCTGAGAAGGAGAGGAGCACATTCAAAAATTATTTCCCTGTCGTCTGCCTGTACAACACAACTCGGAACAACAGGTTGTTATTGTCAAAGAGAGCGCATGACTCAAATGGATGTGTAGCGATTTCCAGAACTACGACGTTTAATTACGAGTTGAGCTCTTCTCTTTGTGAAATTGCAATGTATGTAAATCTTGTGTGTATCATTTTCAACAAGAGTTCATCCCACCTGCGCCAAAACTAGTCATTTCCGTAGCTAGGCAATTTTCTCACTTAACGAAGCCTCGACTGTCCAAAAGATCACAAAACCGCACCCGGGGAGAAACTTTAGCGTTGAAAATTGAAAACCTTACATACATAACATTAAAAAGTCACATAGAAACTTCTGTGTGCCACCCTGACACTGGCAGATGTGTCGAAGTAAACGAGTATATAAACCGATCATTGCAGTGGTACATGTGCTTTCACGCGTACTAATGAGTGAACATTGGGGCAGCGCTCTGAGAGAAACGGAAAATCTCCCATGTGTACACATTTCTCCTGCGCTGTTATCGGGGATTTTTCACGAATGCCCACTGGATGAATTGCCGAATCGGTGCCAACAGTGGATTGTATTTGGCAAGATATAAACTGGACGTGTGGCGAAGTACTTCTCGCGTATAGGAGGATCCAGATTTTAGCAGAAGCTTTAACTCAAGAAATCCTCAGAAAATTAACAAAAGAGCAAAACTAGTCACTAACTGGGCTTAAGTAGAAAATCTTTGCTTTTTTACCAATCGTGCAGCCCTGCAAACGTTGGCTCTCTAGTCTTCTTCTGGTATTACCCTTGCTTGAAAAGTCTACAGACAAGTTCGAGGCTTAGCCATGGGGCAAAGACTAGCACCCTCCTTAGCTATAGCGTTCATGTCCAAGGTGGAGAGTCCCGTCCTAGAGCGCAAACCTACCCTGTACTGTCGCTACATAGACGATTGTTGCATTGTGTGTCCTACTCAAGCGGAGATGGACACATGCTTCAGTCTCTTAAATCAACAATCGCAGTATATTAAATTCACCAGGGAGAAGCCCACGGAAAATTGGCTGCCGTTTCTCAATGTCCAAGTGCATCTGGCTAATGGGGAGTGGAAAACTAAGTGGTACCGTAAACCCAGTAATAGAAACATCTTGGTTCATTACCGCTCCGCGCATCCTTGGAAAACTAAGAAAGCCATCATATCAAACATGTTCAGAACAGCTCAAAACGCAGCATCAAATGCCCAGGAACGCTTGGTCTCTATTAATCTGGCCCGGCAGGTTGCGCAGTCCAACGGATACCCTTGCAGCACGTACTCACAGCGAAATCCCCGACGAGCGCATCGAGAGCCTCTACCCAGGGATGACAGCACCAAGATTCCCTTTGCCCTCCCGTTCATCTCAGATGAGATGAGCAACGAAGTGCGCGCATGTTTACGCAGGGTGGGACTCCAAGATTCTGTTAGGGTTGTAGACATCCCACCCAGTAGCCTCAAGGAGCGGCTAGTACGAAACCGAGCTTACGATCGCATCTGCGAAACACCAAACTGCGTAGTTTGTTGTTCGGGACGGGAAGGAGACTGCGCTGCCTCTGGGGTAATTTATCTTATAACTTGTAGCTCGTGTGGGGAGCAGTATATTGGGGAAACAGGACGCCCATTGTTTGTCCGGATCAAAGAACACCTGGAGGGGCTCAACAAATCTAAAGTTTCCACGCCATTAGGAACCCACCGTGTATTACGGCACAACAATTCTCTATTTGAGGTAAAGGTCACGATCTTGTCGCGGGAACCCGGAATAATTGCTCGCAAAACGTTGGAAGCGTTTTGGATTACATCCAAAAATCCCAAAATGAACAGAAAAGAGGAGTGCATTGCTATAACAAACGAGCTCGCGCTGTATCAGAACCTATGCGGGTTTTGATCTGCGTTGGCGGGTCCGTAAAGCACTTAAAAACCTCAGGCGGCACCCTTTTCTTAATAGGTGGTCCGTTACTCCATCGGCATTGCGGCTGTCAAGGTGAGCATCTTGGTTATTCTCTCCTCTGGTACTGTTCTGGTCCTATCTGGCTTGTTGGATTAGGTCCTGTAGATGTGAGGAGGTGTTTGAGGGGTAAATCACACTTGTCTTTGACTTTTCCAGGCTCTGACGAAGGCGACTACGCCGAAACGTTAGCCGTTCAATAAAAGATCAATACAAATCTTGGCCTGAGCTCAAAATAGACCACACAACACGGATTCACTATGCCAAGGTTCAAGGAAAGTCGAACCTTCACTCTGAAAAGTTTCCATCACACACCAACATGCAAAAATATTTTCGATGCATTAAGATTTCCACCCGTTTTTTTTTTTCTTGTTGGAGCACTTCTTATATGCATATGAACCCGCCATGGCCAGCCACTCCCAGCTCTGCGCGGGAAAGTCCTCGAAAGGACTCTTGCAACTGTGAACCATTTCCCCTAACCGTACTGTGCGAATAATGACACGGAATGACTCACATTGAGATTGTTGTTGAGATACTCGAGCTGGTAAGGATTTGATTGGGTTCCTCACGAGGGGAGAATACTAGAGGGGTCTAGCCAATCCTAATAATGTGTCCATTATCATACGCAGTTTCTGACGCTGATTCCAAATCTGTAACTCTTACCTGCTTGAACTAAGTGGGTGAGAATAGCTGTGAAAAAGGTAAGCAATATGGAAAAATTCTCAAATATCGTATGGAATGGGTATTTGTAGAGGATGATAAAACATCATTGACCACATCGACTGTGGTGCAGTGGCAAGTGTCTCATTCATCGAGAAGGTGGGTTCGAATCCTATTGGGTGCAATGTTTTTGCACTTTTTGATTCACTGCTGTATTACTTTGAAAAACGATTTGGAATACTGCCACGCCATCTTCTTCACTTACAATCAGGTATTACAGAACTTTGAGAGCAATTCGTGTGATATTTTTACTAGCGCCCCTTCGGGACGCTAGGAAGTGGGGTGGGGCAGCCAATAAATGTCCTCAGAAAACTAACAAAGGAAAAACTAATCATTGATTGATTAAGCTCAAATACAAATTCTTTCTCATGATTCTCCACCCATCTTGCCGCCGTGCTAACGTTGGCCTTCCAGTCTTCTTCTGCTGTTAGCCTTGCTTGACAAGTCTTCATCACAAATCATCATGTAAAGTTACTTTCCGATGCATCAATATTTCTACCCTTTTTTTGTTGTCGCACTTCTTATATGCGTAAGAACCCGCCATGGACAGTTACTCCCAGCTCTGTGCGGGAAAGTCCTTCAAAGGGCTCTGGCAGCCGTGAACTATCTCCTGCAAGAGACACTGCAACACACGAACAATGAAACGGAATCACTCAAACTGAAAAGGGTTTGAGTATCCCCAGACCTTGCCAGCAATCATCACGACAGCCGGCTGAGGTCGTGATCGCCACGACAGCCGGCGGTCGCCACATGGATAAAGTGAATTAGGAGGCTCCAGACGTAAGAAAAATGATAAGCACGGGACGTGCCAATCGATAGGCATCTTCACCATTTTCGCTATCACCCACATCGCCAGTTCATTTTGGGCGCTCGAGAGTACGGGCGATGAGCACCGTTTGGCAGCGATCCACGGCGATATAACGTGGCAATCGATAAGTATCATTTCCATAATACTTATCTCTCAAATCGCCGGTTCATTTTGATTCGTTCTGAACTGGCGAAGTCTTGGGATACTCTTTGTTCGAGAGAGAGAGAGATAAGGGTTTGATAGAAAGGGTTTGATTGGGAATCTCAGAGGGAGTACTGGTTGTTGATTGAGACAAAGGGAGAATGCGGACGAGACTTGGCAGCAAAAATGCGGTCATGTGAAAATGAGCACAAATGAGCGCTATAGCCACTTTCAAGAAACAGCGTACTTGCTGCGTAGGACTGAAACTTTTTCAAACACTGCCATGCGATAGCAAACCCAGCCCTGCCCCCCCCCCCCCCCCC
>JARK01001356.1:0-15583 GCA_000688135.1 Ancylostoma ceylanicum | reverse complement strand
GATAAGGGCTGGAAGTAAGCCATTGGGATAAACGAAAGCGAAAAAGTTACGTGTTAAAACAGGATTGCCCCGTTGTTACGTGTTAAAGCAGTATTGATTGGCAGCGCACGCGAGAGGTTTTCGGCGCTGGCCTTTGTCGCGCCCACGGGTTCGATTCCCGGCGCCGTCAAAGATTTTTGCACGGGTCGGAACCACTTCGAAATTTAGTGTGACATATAGGAGGCAGTAACGGTTGTAAAAGAAGTGTAATAAGCAAAATCGATCGATTGCAGGTGCGAGATTAGACCTGCAGGGCTCGTCAGAACGCGAAAAAGTAGGGTGACTTCTTCCTCGTACTGAGCTTCTCTGACACAAAGTCAACAGCTGCTTTCCAACATGCCCATAGAAGACGCTTTGCTCTATCTTTTGCCAGAGTTTTAATTTTCTATAGCTCCATATGTTTTTGGGAGCTTATCACAGCGACGGACCCGTCTCCCCCACTTTGGGCGCCGGCGTACGCTTATCACAGCGACGGACCCGTCTCCGCCCACTTTGGGCGCCGGCGTACGCTTATCACAGCGACGGACCCGTCTCCCCCAACTTGGGGCGCCGGCGCGCCCTTATCACAGCGACAGATTCTTCTCGTTGCGCCTACCCACTCTTGGATGCCGGCGCCCCTATTGCCTGTCCCTCTTGCTTGTTCTCTTTCCCGACTGCTTAACTCGACTGCACCACACCATACCCGTTCTGATATTATCGGTATCAGAAGATTACGGTATGCAATCACTACCACTGACCAATCAAGGAATTTCATAACGCTCTGACACACATATATAGTCATGGTCATTCTGATTCAGTGCTGTTCCTTATCGGCCATATCACTATACCTTCACCTATCACCAGCGAGAGCTGGTGCAAGAGCGGGAGCGTAGCGGTGGTGCTCGATAACGGTTTCATTCCACTAGTGAATAGAGCTGTTCCCGGCCGAAAACCAGTCACCCTTACTGGTAAATGAGACCATTCTAGGCTCACACCGCTACGCTCCCGCCATCGCATGAGCTCGCGCTGGTGATGCGTGGTGATAGTAGTGATATGGCCGCAAAGGAACAGCATTGAATCGGGATGACCACTACTATACACTCACAGACACACTTACATACAGACTAAGCGCGTTATTATAAGTCATGATCTTTGTCTTGCTAATAACTTTGACCAATTGGTCAAGCAAAACACCCGAAATGATTCTATTCTCGACTTAATATTATGTAACAATACCACAATGATAACTGCAGTCAATACACTTCCCTCCATTGGAAATAGCGATCATTCCACTTTATCTATGAGAATACACTGCAACCACCTCTATCCCCCTTCACTTCAATTACGTCTTGATTTCAAAAACACAAGCTGGGAGCAAGTGTATTCGCACTTACAGAATGTTGATTGTGTTGGCTCTCCTAGCTGCACTAACTCGGTGGACGAGAAGAACGAGATATTTCTTGCAATACTTAACCATGCCATGATTTCATTTACACTTCTGCAGAAAACTAACATTTCAACATCAAAACTCCCGCATTATCTGAGACATCATAGACAGTGCTTCATAGCCTCGAAAGATGCCGTCGCAATCGAATATAGCAGAAATCCTTCAAATACCAACACTGACGAAAGTGAATCCAAATGGAATCTGTATGAGCACATTGACAAGAAATTTTCTAAATATCTCAAGAAATATTTTGCCTCTGTTGAGAAGAAAACCCTGGCATCTGAAAGACCCGCTGCTTTTTTCAAGCTTACTAGCTCCAAAATTAGGCAGAAATCACATATTGGTGTCTTGATAGCTGAAAATGACAAATTTGTGACCACAGCCCAGGAAAAGTGGAAGCATTGGCAGAACCTTCTGCTAAATCCTTCTCCTCGACTAGTATTTATAACCAAACCGGAGACAATGTTATTTCACCACCCATCACATCTGCCCCCTCATAGTTTTACCGAAGAGAAATAGCAAGAATATTGCTGAGTTGGCCGCCATCGCTTACCGTAATACCGCCGAATACACGAATACATTAACAGTTCGGTCCGATAAGTGACTAAACTCTGCAGATAAAGACGATGAACTCTGAAGATTACCTAATGCAGGCACCCTTCAGCCATCACCTTCCCTTTTTTTGTTGGCTAATTTAAGCACTCAGAACCGAATGCTCTAGTTACGAGCTCCAAAAACCTGCGACCCTCGGTTCTTCAGCGGCGATAAGTCATACGACAAAAGACAGACCTATTTTGCAATATGTCCTGCTGTTTTATTATAGAGCAGGATGATGATGTTATCAACGCACTACGTGTTATTTTATCAAAGCCAATGAAACAGAATGAGCGCCTCAATTGTGGTGCTGCATGTAGCTTCCGGAATTTCAGGATACAATGTCCTTCACATCCTTCACACCTCGAATTGCACTGGAGATGCCGTTTATAGCAGAGACTGAAAACTATCAAACTTTTTAGATAGGAGGAAAGTATAAGTGATGATCGCTGAAACTTACTAAATAGTTTTATAATAGTGACCACGGGAAATTTGTGAGACTGCTTATCGACGTGTGTGCGGACGAGCGGATCACCTAGGATTTTTTGAGATATCATTTTCCTTTTTCTTTTCTTTTATATTCTTTTATTTTTAAGAATTTTCGTCCGAGCCTTACACGAGGTTGTCAATTGGTTTTATTGGCTGACGTTTCCGCGAACCGCCTTCTTCAGAGCCTGAAATGGGCGACTCAACGTACAATCTGCTCGACCAAACGTCTCCACCGCTCCACAAAGAAAATTCGAAGTCTGGTTTTCGATCACATGCATGACCAATTACTCACCTATAGGAGTCAACCACAGAGGCTGAGACCGAGAAGCGACCGCTGACCGACTAGATGAGATAATGGCTAATGATGCCACCGCTACCTCCTGTAGATCAGTGCTGGTATTCATGAAAACGCGGGAGCGGGAAGGGGCGCGGTCTTTACCCGCTGCCACTGGTTCCCGGCGGGAACCTTCCCAATCACCCGCACGGGTAAATTTTGTATTCATGAAAGACCAGGAAGCGGGAAGACCGCGAGACGTGCACTAGTACTCTAATTAGGGCGCGCTTTGGCATATGAAATGCACGAAGTCAGAAATTTTGAATGTTTTGAGGAGGAATCTGAGCGGAAACTTCTCCTTTCCACATTTCTTCGACATTACGTGCAATAATTGGATTAGTATCATCAGTTCATCATCGAGATGCAGCCTAGCCTAGAATTTAGTTTAGACACCAGTTTTTTTTTTCAGATTAGACGCGGTAACGCTCTTGATGCATCATATTTCGCTATGTTTTAACGAGTTGTTTTCCAACAACAACACAACATCGCACTATTTGAACTAATGAAATTTTTTACCAGCACAAGCATAATTGAAAAGCGAAGAAGGGGAGGTATTGCCTAATTCGCATTTTTGCAAGCGTTATTATGCTTACAAGATTAACAAAACAACATTTCTTGAACAACCATGATTTTTAGCGTTTTCTTCTGTCAAAGTTATGGTTAACTTGTCGTTCCTACCTTAACATAGAGAAAACGATCAAGTTTTCTCAACATCGAAAAATGTCACTAAAACGCGGTTATAGGTTATCGTCAAAACCTATTGAGTGCTGCACTATTCCTCGCCAATACCACAACGTTGTCTTCGCTCCAAGAAGTTCTCGATTCCCTTTCAATCTTTTTTGTAGCCTGAATTTCCACATGAATTGAATCTTGAGAATACAAACAGAAGAAAAAAACCACCGAAACATACAAATAGGTAACTGGATATAAAGAAGAGGTCTTACTTAGGTATCGTAATGCGATAATAATTATCGAAATGCTACAATTTGAGCATCATACAAAGATTTAATGTATGCAGAAATGGCAACCCCTGAAATCATGTACAGTTTTCACAACATGTGAATGGACTAGTCACTTTGAGAGCTATATGGATCTCGAGTGTGTCAAAACTTCCGAAATTTTCAAGAACTTGTTGAAGACATAGTTGACGGGAAGAGGTTCCCGCGCTCCGATGGCTGGGTAAACGGAACGTTCTCGAGGGCTTAATGAAAATATCGTTAGCGGTGACGTAGCACACATTACCAAGAAAATCGAACATTGTCCAAGCACTGTCGAAAGAAATGAGCTGAGAGTGGGAATTGTATTCAACTAACAATGTGAGGGGGGAGGCAAAACCCTTTGGAATTTTAGTAAGGCAATACTGCTTAGATTCACTAATGGAAAGCAAGAATGGTCAAAAATGTGACGGATTTCCATCGACGGGTAGAGCTTCCCGAGGCCTAGAGGGTTGGGTAAGCGGGAACCTTCCCGTCCGCCCGCCGGGTAGGCCGGGAAGGTACCCGTCGGTTTCATGAATACAAACTCTTTGCCCGCAAAACACGTCCACCCGGCGGGAAGGCTGAAACCTTCCCGGCGACGTTCATGAATACCAGCCCAGAAGAGCACCTCGATATATGACGCGAGTTTACGCGTAATTGAGTGGCACTCTTCTTTATGATTCATTCTTGGCTTTTTAACGTGGATCCAAACCGCCTCAAGTGTTGTGCGCGCTGATGTTTGGGGTTCATGCGCCACGATCGTTATTTTTATTTTTTTTTTCTCAAAATTAGCTCCGCTGTGTTTCTGTCTGTGGGTAAACACTCTGAACTTTCTGCCTGGGGTGCATGCGTCGTATGGGGCCAATCCGCGGTGGATCCGCGGTTGCCGCGATAAATCCGCATATGTCCGCGGTAACATGTCCGCGGTGGGGAACCGGTAGTGACGTCACTCTCGAGCTATGCCCGCACATGCCCATGATGGATCCGCACATGCCCGCGGAAGACCCGCAGTAACATTGTCTTCCGCGGTGGACCCGCACATGCCACTCGGTGGACCCGCACATGCCCGCGGTGGGCCCGCACATCCCCGCAGTGGATCCGCAGTAGCGCAGATTCACACATCATCGCTTTGGGAACCACCTCGTTCGTCGACACGTATAGCCGAATGGATAAGGCACCGGACTTGGAATCATGAGCTTTTGAGAGAGGTAGGTTCGAATCCTGGGATAACGCTTGCAACGTGGAGTGAAAACGTCGCCATGAATTTGTTTTTATCTTTCTTCGTCAGTCACCTCAACATAGACTCATTTTTTGACCAAAAATTAAATGGAAGACATGCGTAGAAAAAGTTTCCTCATGGTCGCGTTGCACTGCTAATGCACTGCACGTCCGGATCCGCACAAGCCCGCGGTGGCGAACGGACGCTCCACCTCGGGATCCACGGCTCTGCTCTGAACTTTCTGCCTGCGGATCCACTGCGGGCAGAAAGTTCAGAGCAGAGCCGTAGATTGACCTGACCTATTCCTGCCATCTAGATGTTCCCTGGTACGAATGCACAATTGACGTGCTGTTTCACCGATATACTCATCGCCACACTCTGAGCAAGAGATCAGGCATATCACACCTGAGCCCATGCAATCACCTACTTGGCCAAGAGCCCGATGTTCGCATCTACGCTAGGGTTGGGGCTTTGTTGTTTGGGAAACGATTGAGAGAAAGGTATCGTCAGACACGTGCTAGTTGATCTTTGGTTCACACCCCCACTATCGAGATTTGCTTTGTAACGGAGCCTGTCTTGAAGCTCGTGTAGACCAGAAATGGTCCAAAGAGAGGGAGGAATTGCTAGCTCTGGCACGAAAAATTGCCATATCCAACAGTTACAACATCAGCGCACCTAACACTGGACGGTACCGCAAGGCGCACGTCCAGGATGCTGGCTCCTCTTTAACAGAAAACGTCAACTCCTACATCCCGTTTGTCTCCGATGAGGTTACCACTGCCATTCGGCAGTGTCTGAGGAGAGAGGGCCTTGATAAACTAGTATATGGTGGAGTTACCCCCGGCTACTCTCAAACGTAATTTTCTGCGAAACCGGTCATATGATCGTATCTGCAAAACCCTTGGATGTGTTGTAAGCCCTTTTGGCCGAATAGGTGATTGCATGAGCTTAGGTGTGATATACCTGATCTGTTGCTTAGAGTGTATCGATGAGTACACCGGTGAACCAGCACGGCCATTGTGCATTCGTATCAGGGAACATCTAAATGGCAGGAATAGATCAGGTCAATCTACGGCTCTGGGTACCCACAGACAAAAATACAGCGGGGCTAATTTTGAAGTAAGAAATAACGATCTTGGCGCATGAACGCCATACATCAGCGCGCACAGCACTTACGGCCTATTTGTATCCACGCTAAAAGCCAAAAATGAACCGTAAAGGAGAGTGCCTCTCAATTACGCGTGAATTCGCGCCATATATCAAGCTGATCTTCCGGTCTACAGAGGGTAGCGGCCGCATCGTTGGCAATCAGCACTTCTAGTCAGTCAGCGGTCGCTTCTCGGTCTCACCGTCTATGATTGACTTCTATAGGTGAGTATTTGGTCAGTTAGCAATGCCTGTGATCGAAAACCAGACATCGAATTTCCTTTTTCGAGTGGTGGAGACGTTTGGTCGAGTAGACTGTACGTTGAGTCGCCCATTTCAGGCTCTGAAGGAAGACGCTTGCCGAAAAGTGAGCCAATAAAACCAATTGACAACCTCGTGTAAGGCTCATACAAAAATCAAAACATTGAATCAAATTCGGAGAGTCGGACATTCCGAAATAATTTTCCCTTTGAAGCATGGTCCTATCTATTCCTACTTAAGCGACTGCGCGTTCGTGCGCGTCGCGGCATATACCTCGAGTATTTCCGCGGCCGTCCTCTAAGAGGTTCCGAGTGGATCCGCGGCTGTCCTCTAGAAGGCGTAGCACTGCGCTATCGGCGATGCTGAAGCGCATTGCTTACAGAAAGTTAATGACGGTGAGACGAGAACATCTGATCAGACAAGACCCAACGCCTGACATGTCAGTCTTTTCAACTTTCGCATTGATATGTGCTTGAAATTCCATAAAAATTCCATAAAATTGGCAGGTTTCTTGCTTTTGTATGCAAGATTCCATCGCGTCTGAAATCAGATGAATGGCGAGACAGATTTAGAGCTCCTCCGTTGTTTAGCATTATTATGACGAAAATGGTTGTAGAAAGTTTTTTTTCTATATTTTTTTTTGGTTTCTTTCGCGTTTTCAAATATAGTTCAGTCCGTAAACCCTATGATATGAAATCTCATACTTCCGTACCCGACTGCACATAGACTCAGAGTTCATCGGTATTTGCTATATGAGCTAGTAGTTGAATTTCAATGCTGCAAGTTTTTTACTATGCTCCCATGGGAAGGAGTAGCCATTCATATCGGAAACATATTCGATTTTTTCGACAATACTTGAGAAAAACGCCTTTTTCGGAAAGTGGGCGGAAAATGCTCAAAACATGTCAGTATCTCTGCTTCAAAGAGGCTAATGTAAGTTCCAACTTGGACGACTGCTACTCGTGGGTCAAAATAAATGCCTCTAACACACTAGGAGCTACTAGGCATCTACTAGGCGAAGTACCCGTCGCGCCACGCACGCCGGCACAGTCGCCTGAGTAGAAATAGATAGGGCCTTGAAGCGTTTCGAAATTGCAGCCATCACCACTACATTCTCACAAAAGTTGTCAGATCCCTCTATTAAGTCACCTGCATATGTCCTGTTGGCGAGTGAAGAACTGTCTTCAATATGCGCGTCCACGATGAGGAGCAGAAGGGCTGCCAATAGCAGCTTCATGATGAGTTCTGATTTCACCATGGAACAGGGAAACATAAATATCCCTGTTGATGGGATCCATTAGAATTTTAGCCTGCGTATGTGTGAAGCAAACAATGTTTCTGTAAGAGCAGGTAATTTGCATACAGTTCTTTTTTAGGCATTTCGAAATACAAATGCGCTTCAATTGATGGGACACCACTTTTTTATGAAATCAACACCCTCCCTAATTTTCGTTTGTCATCTTGGCTCCGTTACGTGGGTTCCGTGCTTCAATACTTTAATAAAAGTTACAGTGCAGAAGACGTCAGTATTTCCTAGATTCAACTTCGCGAATACTTCGAATATCTGAATAATCAATGTCTCAGCTTATCTCAACTCAACTTTCTAAAGAATGCGAATATTTGAGTTAACGAGTTTTGGCACTTTTCGAACTATTTGAATATTCGATTAACGAAAATTTCGATTCATTCAAATATTCGTTGGAAAGCATCACCAATTCGTTGGAAAGCGGATACCAATGTATTTTTCCAAACTTTTGGGTGCTGACGCACCTCACTCCTCATGGGAATCCGTTCCTCACTATCCTTTCACTACTCAGTGTCACTTACCCCTCTCCCCTCAGTCAATAGCATCTCTCCAATAATGATGACATATGGACTGTATATGGACGTATCTGAAGACGCCAAAGTCTGGAACGTGCCAGTTTTCAGAAGTGGGTATAGTGTTAGAGTATCCCCACACTTCGCTAGTTCGAAATAAGTTCAATGCGATGTACGAGAAAACGATGATAGAAACGGTAGGTATCGATTCCCACGTTACATCGCCATGGATCGCTGCCAAACGGAGCTCGTTGCCGATATTCATACTCATACTTCTCAAATGTGCCCAAAAAGAACTGACGATGTGAGTGATAGCAGCAATGGAAAGGATGTCTATCGATCGCGATGGTTGATTTCACAGCGACACGGTCGCTGCGACCGTTCACCACCAAAATTTCTCATGCAACTGCTCCTACGCATGCAATCCAGCGCAAACCGTGTGATAGAATTTGAGATTTTGTAACATTTTGTTCTCATCATTTTCACTCATTCAGACAATCGCATGGGAAAATCCCCGACCAAAGGTTTGAATGAGGGAGCATAGCGGGTAAACTGCGGGCGGAACAGCACAAAATGCAGGCTAAATCGGCAATCGGAAGAATAGCAGGCTGAATGCAGCCTACAATCGGGCTGATGCACGACCGTCGGGGTTCGGCCCGAAATATGGAAAGTGTCGGGCATCGACCCGTCTTTCACAGTCACTGACCGCCGAATGATATTTCCGAAATCGGCCTAAACGATGACATATTTCGGCTTAACAAGGGTGGGATGAGCAGGAGACGAGAAAACCAACACAATCACGCGCTCAGTTATAGGCTTCTAATTAAAGTATTGAACGAAAACAACGAACAAATGAGTGGACCCGTTTCGTGGTTCTTTCTTAACTAGGCACCGTCCATCCAAAATGACGGGCCCGCCAACGTGGTCAGGAATCCAAAGGTTGTGACGTGGACGACTTGGCAGCATATGTACAACCTACGTCACAGCCGCGCCCCCTCTGGATCGCAGACCGCGTCGGCCACCCCGTCGCTTCGGACAAACGGTAGATCCGATGCGTTCCACACGGTAGCGGACTATTTCATCACTACTTATCCGTACCCAATTTTTGCAAGCTACATAACGTACCAACTCACAAGGGTAAAAGCGTGGAGGTTGGAATAGACCGATCTCATCTTGACCTTGATCGCTAACGCAGAAACGCAGATGTTTTTTGCGCACTATCTTGGGAGAGACGACGACCTACCACCGGTGGGTCAGTTGACCAACGTCGCCTTCCAGCTGCCCCAGTTGGAACTGTTGATTGATGACCGTAGGTGATAAAGAAAAAGGCTCAGCAGAGAGAAAGAGACCAGTAGCAAAAATGGGCGAGTGGATAAAGCAGCGGACTCCCAATCAATCATGATAATGGTCAAGTTGTTTTGAATCCCATCCATGGTAGAAGGAAGCTAACACTGCGAAAACATGCAAGGACCTTGCGAAAACTGGCCTTTTCGTATTTCTGAAGAGAAATTACATATTTGTGTTGAGGCAGAGCAGGATCAGCGGTTTGGGCGGATAGGCTCAAGTCTCCATGAGTTGCAGCCTCATTGCGGCCTAAACGCGGAAGCTTTTCGGGCTGATAGGGACGGATGTTCCGATTTCTGCGGCTCCATAGCGACCGGAACACAGGTAATTCTCGGGCGGAGAGAACCGAGCGCTCGTTTCGACCCTCGCCCCTCTCTCGTTCCCAACGGTATTTGCCGGGGTTTCGCCCCCGGAATTATCTGAGCATTTTCTTCACAGCGACGGTGTGGCTGCATGGTATGCATTAGGCCTATTTGAAAATGGAACTTACAAGGGTAGTGCAAGTGGCTAATCCAGGGGATCGAAACGAAATATCCACTTTCGGAAGCATTGTCTAAGATGATAGTAATGACAGTTTTTTTCTGATTTCACCAGCGGAGCCCAAACCATCTACCTTCTGCTTCTTCAAACCTTCAATCTTCTGCCTAATAGTTTAATGCGCTACCCACTAGGAAAGCTCGTCGCGGCTGTCATGCCTGCAGCTAGTACCCAAGAACGCATAACCACACGAAACCAACTTATTCAAAAATGCCTCCAAACGTTCCATCGTCTAAACGATAGCTACTCACGGTAACCACAGTCGGTCTGCGCAGTCAAAGTTTCATGAAGCCCATCAAGGACTCCTACGGCAGGGTCATAGAAAAGTTGGCACTATTCAACCTACACAGACTCAAACGTTTTAAAGGAAAATTTTGACTGAAACATTGCAGACTGGGGTTATTTGAGGAGCTGGACACTAATATCGCCTCCATTTTGTACCATAACCTCATTTTTGCAGGGTTACGAGACTGACTTATAGGTTTAGTTTCCGTATAAGGTGCACGAAAAGAAAACTAAACTGAACAGACTAGGAAATTCGGAAAAATATTATAACTAAAGAATTTACGGTAGGTAAACTACCGCACACTACCGCACCGTACTCTTACCGTAATCCTACAAGAATGAAGTTGCGGTACAAAATGGATGCGATGCTGAGACATTCGATTATTCTGATATTCAAATTATTCGCAAAGTTGAATCTAGGAAACACTGATGCCTTCTGCAGTGTAACTTTCATTGAAGTATTGAAGCACGGAACCCACGTTACGGAGCCACCATTACTTCTGACAAGCCAGTTGTGAAGAGGATGAACAAAAATTAGGGAGGGTGTTGATTACATAAAAATGTGGTATCCCATCAATTGAAGCGCATTTGCATTTCGAAATGCCTAAAAAGAACTATATGCAAATTATCTGCTCTCACAAAAACATTGTTTGCTTCACACATACACAGGCAAAAAGTCTAATGGATCCCATCAACAGGGATATTTATGTCTCCTAGTTCCATGGTAAAATCAGAACTCATCATGAAGCTTCTATTGGCAGCCCTTCTGCTTCTCATCGTGGACGCGCATGTTGAAAACAGTTCTTTACTCGCCAACAGGACATATGCAGGTGATTGAATTGAGGATTCTGACAAGTTTTGTGAGAATGTAATGATGATGGCTGCAATTTCGAAATGCATCAAAGGGAAAATGATTTCTTAAAAAATCCTAGGTGATCCGCTCATCCGTACACACGTCGATAAGAAGGCTCACAAATTTCCCTTTGCTCTTCTTGCCACTGTTGCCGATTTGATCTGTAAGTTTCAGCGATCGTCACTTTTACTTTCCTCCTTTCTAGAGAGTTTGATAGTTTCCAGTCTCTGGTGTAACCGCCGTGTCCAATGCAATTCGAGGTGTGAAGGATGTGAAGGAGACTGTATCCTGAAATTCCGGAAGCTACATGCAGCACCACAGTTGAGGTGCTCGTTCTGTTTCATTGGATTTGATAAAATAACACGTAGTGCGTTGATAACATCATCATCCTGCTCTATAATAAAAAAGCAGGACATATTGCGAAATATGTCTGTCTTTTGCCGTGTGGCTTATTGCCGCTGAAAAACCGAAGGCCGCAGGTTTTTGGAGTTAGCGACTAGAACATTCGGTTCTGAGTGCTTGAATTAACCAAAAAAAAAGGAACGTGATAGCTGAAGGGTGCCTGCATTAGGTAATCTTCAGAGTTTATCGTCTTTATCTGCAGAGTTTAGTCATTTATCGGATTAATTATTTAATGTATTTGTGCGTTCGGCGTTCTCCACGAGGACTGAAAGCGTTTCGAACGGAAGACGGAAGTAAAGAAGTGAGAGCTCTCAGAATCGCTTCCCTCCCTAAATTACGCATCGGTTTTTTTTATTCTTCTTCTTTCCGAGGATATTATACCACGTTGTTCAGCAGGATTTATATAACCTTTCAGCTAGCAAATCAAGCGTCAAAAATAACAATGACCGTCCTTTCGAACATTGCTGTGTAGTTGAACAAATTGAAAGATAGTTACGTATTTTTGTTCTACACTGGCGCAGAAATCTTAGCTTGTACATTTACATTCATGAACTACTCGCGTATACCGCGAATCAGTGCGCTGAGGAAAAGAAGTAAGAGTTTCTCTAAAATTCGCCTCCTTTGCGGTAGCTCAACAAGTCTACAAATGATGTGGATAATACAAAACAGTGCCAACCAAATTTGCTAAATATTGGATCAAACTTGTATGGTTTCGATTTCAAAGGCCCTGTTCTCTGACTTTACCGTCACCTCGCTATCCATCCTTAGCGTCCGTACATCCCTCTCCAATCTTCTTGTATCAAAATTTGAGGTATCATTCTTAAGGGCAGTGTGTCAGCTCGTTTCGGGTATCGAGATGTCAAAGGAATCCGATTCTTCTCTACAGGCTGATTCCAATGATGTACTTGAGATCTGAAAAAAACTGTCAAAAAACCCCACTTTTAGGGCATAATGTGATCTTACATGGACGAGTTTTCCTGACCGCAAACAAGGAGGAAGCGGTGAGAAATTGGGAGTGTTTACCAAAATGAAGACAGAACAAGTATTTCCGTGTTGGAAAACCATGCCGTACCCTCAGTGAGCTTCCATTGCGGAATGAAGCGTCTCGTACAACTGGCCGAGGATTTTGAAATTCTCGGCCAAACGATCCCGTATTTTACCGGGTTTCCACGTCTTTTTGAAATGTAAAGTAAATCTATGTGCTCAGCAGCCCGAATATGTTCAGATGATGTGAAGTTGTGACGAGCTCATACACTGCCTTTAAGAACACTTTGACCAATCGATGCATACACGTTTCTCCTTCGGACAGCTAGTTAAAGATGTTCCAGTTAGTTAAAGATGGATTGCGAGCTGGCGGTAAAGTCAGCGAGCAGGGCCTTTGTACTCAGACATTCAGGCGTTTGTCGCGCAGGCCTACAGCGTTTCTCGCGGCATGACACCTGCGGGACGAACGCAAAAGTGGGCGGGGTTGTCGCGCCTATTCCGCCGTTTGTCGCGCCTTATCCTGCGTGAGACCTGCCGTGAACCTGCCGCTGGTATGAAAGGAGTCGGGCAGGTTAACCTGCCGCTGGGATGACAGGAGTCGGGCAGGTTAACCTGCCGCTGGGAGGACAGGAGTCGGGCAGGTTAATCTGCAGCGCTAGTACTGGTCGCCTTAATAGTGGTGCCTAACAAGCATGACTAAAGACCTATTAGTCCAGAATAAGTCTTGTATTCGATTGCATAGGAACAGTTTTTAGCCTTCTCATGTAGGATAAAAACACAACGGACCCGTACAGCAACCGATGGCTACAAAAATGAGTTCCCCGGAAGCGTATGCGCTTCCAGAGCCAGCAGTCAGCGAGCCGGACGGTTGTGGTAAGACGGATCTACCCGCCCACACCGCACCGGCACGCAACCGCATCCCACGCATCTTGTCTGGCCATTCGTTACACTGGGCCACGGTTTCAACCGGGCCTTAGTTGGCCAAACAAGTCCCGTAAGACTCGTCTGCTCTCCGCCGCAGCGGAAGCAAGACTAAGTTTCCAAAGCCGTCTGCCGGCTTATATACACCTCGGCTGCCACGTGGCAATGGAGAAAAAAAACAGGCTGCAGGAATACCTGCTTAAGTCCTGCGTCATGCGCACTCACAGCAGGTTTTCCTGCTCCATCCGCACCTTCAGCAAGTATTCCTGCTCCAGCCAGGTTAACCTGCTGGAAGCCTGCATCGGCTGAATGTGGGCGGGTTCGCCGGCGCTCCAAACGCCTGAATATCTGAGTAATTGAATCCATTCAAGTTTGATCCAATATTCAGCACACTTATGCTGGCCAACAGCTTTCACTGCTAAAATGGCATAGTAGAAGAAATTTATAGGGTTTGCATACCCAAATATTCGTAGGATTGAAGTAGCATGTCACCTGCGCTCCAAACCATAAAATGGGCAATGATCGCCTGCTACTTGGCTGCTATATGGTAGGTAATCGGTGGTTATTCGCTGGCTATTCTATTGCTGATCGGATGCATGGGAAGCAATTGAATATCAGTCGAGCAACAGTTATATAGTTAATAAATAGGACCCAAACTCTGCCCATTTTGCGGTTTTAAGCGCAGGTGACATACCGCTCCAATCACGCGAATGTCTGAGTGTGCGAGTGACCGAGCCTGCGGGTGGACACCAAAAAGGTCACATTAGGATCAGAGTCCACGGCAATATTTCCGCAAGTAAAGGACAATTTTTTGTTTTCTACTTACTGTTCCGATTATCTAGAGGGAATTATTTGAAAATCGAAAACTACCGAAGGTGCTGCCTCCAAGGATAGCATACGTGGGCGATATTCCACAGGAATTTGGTCTTGTGAACCTAGATGGTGAGATATGCTGTCTTTCTGTGTCTAATTGTGTTCCCTTTATCGTTCGTGTGTACAGTCACGCAAAGGTCACGCACACTTTTGTACTGGGTTCGTAAATTGGCTCATCGGCATTGGACGAGCTCATGTATGGCAGTGATTACGGTTCGAGTTCCTTCGCAGGTAGTTCGTAGAGCCATATGTTTAAAATTTTTGACTCTGTGAAAGGATTTGTTTTCACCGAAACTTTGCGACAACCATAGGTGGAATACCCTGAGGAATCTCCCCCCTTCATTTTTTAGCCGAGCCTGGCGGGAAACCTTTAGCTTTCAGGCGAGCGTGGGGTAGGGTCGGTATTTGTGTGTACAGTCCGTTCCCTCAAACTTACACTGCCATCCTCGCCCCGATGCGGCGCGTGCGTGTTCGATTGGGGCGCGGAGTGAGGCCGATCGGCTGTTGCTGCAACAGCCGATTATCGGAAATTTAGCACCCGCGCGCGTCAGGCTCCTGTATAACATTGTACAGAAAACAGCTGTTCCCGGACTTTTTCCATTATGGACAATTCACATTTGATCTATCACTATCAATAAGTTGCTAAAATGAGTTAGAGCAACTTTTAAACTGTGTTTGGCCCTTTTTCTCCAAGGTGAAGAAGGCATAACGGCCTGACGCTACGCGTGCGGGTGGTAAATGTCCGTAGACGGCAACAGCCGAACCGCCTCACACCGCGCCCCAATCGAACACGCACGCGCCGCTTTGTTCGATCGGGGCGAGGATGGCAGTGTAAGTTTGAGGGAACAGACTGTATGTCTGCGTGTTTTTTTTTTTTATTTTGTCATCCTTGATCTCGAAAAAGTGCGGGGCCTATGAAGTCACGACAGAGGTGCAAGAATATAACAAAAAAAAAATATCTGGCGTTGCCACCTAAGATGAAACCCTGCGTAAAAATTTTGTGTTGAACGTTCATAAATTTTTCGAAATTTGGACACCCTCTAATTCTGGGGGATGTGGGAGGCTCTTGGAAGCACGGTAC
>JARK01001355.1:2059166-2159887 GCA_000688135.1 Ancylostoma ceylanicum | reverse complement strand
CCCCCCCCCAGATTCTAAGCACAACGCCCCACAGGAGAAAGTGCTTTAAATACAAAGCAGGGGGTCTTGCGAAAATCACAAGGTGACCGTACCTTATTTCTTCTGACCTAGGAATATCACCACTTTTCAGAACGCTGTATTTAGCGCATAAAACACGCTTCTGAATGAGGGTGCTTTTTTAACTTCACGTTGCCTTGCAGCGCCCTATCTTTTGTATACATAGGAAGGTCAGGTATGTGCAAGTTTTTTTTTTATTATCATTCACTGTAAACCCCTGCACAACTACCAGGAAAATGGATTTGTCAGAACAGTACATTTGTGGCCTTTTAATATACGGCTTCAAATCTAGTGAGTCAGCGACTGCATCTAGTCGCCGTATTAACGCTGTATTTGGGGACGGTGCAGCGGCCGAACGCACTGGACAAGATTGGCCCTGGCGCTTTCATATTGGCGACTTCATAAGTCTTCGATGTTCACTTTGCCACCATCGCCGATCACCTGCGTCAGTTGGGAAAGGTACAAAAGTTATCAGATTGTGTGATGATAATTTGACGAAACGCGGTCTCCAACGACGTGCCGAGGTGGCTACTGAATTGCTCTCGTACAGACGCATAAAGAAGTGTATGAAGCCCATCTTCACAGTAGGCGAGAATGGTGTCTGTATCTGTACGTCAACATCAAGCGCAGTCCACCCTGGGTTGACACGGACGAGCAGCATGAGCCACAGCCAAAGGCAGGTCTTTACCCTCTGAAGGTTATGGTCAGTTCTTGGTGTAAGTGCAAGGACATCATACACTGCGAGGTACTGCCACGCTACACTGCATTCACGGTAGACCTTTACTCTCAGAGGCTGGATATTAGAGTATTGACCGAATAAAAATCGAATAAATTAGCATGGTTCGAGCACTTACTTTATCTTGCTTGGAAGTAGGAACCGTCAAGGGAGTACTGTTGGATCTCATTAATATTCCTTATGGCTGGATATTTGTCTAATACTATTACTCTTCTCCTTCTCTAATGCGACTTTGCAATCCACTGTTGGGTTACTCGAGAATGGGAAACGCTCAGCACTTCTGTATTCTTCCGGAAAAATATTTGTCGAGATACATCCCTGCTTACTCATACCTAAGTTGTCTCGTCACATTATCTTGTTAGAGTTGAACACACATGCATATGTTTTTTTTTATCATGGACTCATGTTTTTGGCGCACCTTTGAGTGCAAAAATGAAATGAAATGAATAAATTTAAAGAATTTGGCTAACAATTCAATGGTTCGAATTACGGCACGATCCGATTCCTGCACGACAATGCTCGTTCGCTCACTATAAAAGCGACTCGCCAGAAGCTAGTCGACTGTGGATGGGAAGTGCTGACTTTACCACCGTACAGGCATGATCTTGTGCCAGGAAATTGCCAACTTCCTGACTCTAACGCCTTGCAAGGGAAGGCGTGCGATGATGAAGATGCCTTGAATCGCTGGTCGAGCAATTTTTTGAGTCAATGCCAGTACAGTTCTATGCCGAAGGCATCGAAACGCTTCCCGAAAATTGGCAGTAAGTGATAGTACAGTCCTTCTCAGAAAGATAGACGGATTGCGCGTGCGGTTTCTTAGTGTTGTGACTGCACCATCGCGGTGGGACCTACTCAACCTCTCACTTGAGGCATGCTCTCTCCGCATCCCTCGTTCAGGCCCCGCCGCGATGGTGCAGACGCGCAATTCGTCGATCTTTTTGAGAAGGACTGTACGTGATGGTGATTTATTTATTTCCTAATGTGTTCTCCTACTTTTGAATAGTCAATAAAATATGATGTTTTAGAAACCGCGAGAACTTTCCTACAGCCTATATAATAAATTGGCGGCCACAACTGCACTACAATCTTTGAAACCGATCGATAATTGACGGACATCTAGAGTACACTACACAGACCCAAGAAAAAATTTTGTGCTGAAACTTTGCTTAGGTGGAGGGGGCAGGTATCCAAAGTTCTAGAAAGGAGCCTCTCATCAATTTTACACCGCAACTCCATTTTCGTAGGCTTACGACAGGCGTGCTTTTTAATACAATATGTCAGACATTCTGAAACTATGCACAGGATAATTATCTGACGTGCTGCATACAAATATCATGTTCATGTCGTATGGTAGTCCCGCCTTTTGTAGGGTTACGGTAATATGTATGACTGTGCGAAATTGAAACAAAATAGCGACTTCAGTGGGAAAACAGCAGTGCCATGGGAAGTGGTGTTGACAGTTGTACCTCCGGAGGCACCGGAAAACCACAGCGTTTTGGTTTTCCCCGTTTCTCTGTCCAGCAGGCCCGCTGCCTCTGTGCAGCAGACAGCCAGAGTGCCCGCGCCGCGGTCCCGCCCCTTGTCTACGACCGTTTGGAGTTCGCTGTATCCTGTACCCATATATTTTCTACCGTAACCCTTAAAAAATGGAGTCATGGTACAAAATATAGGTTATAGGTGGAAGTAATGTCAATCCTCTGGTTTTCCTTGGTAATACTCTTGTTCAGTGCATCTTCGAGTGCGTGAAATAAATAAATGAATAAATAAATACTCTTTAGAGTAGAATACTATACAGTGGGCGTCGATGGCGGTGACCCGTTCGCGGCCTCGAGAAGCACGCGGCGCGACCGCGTCGCTCGAGCAGGATTCCCCTCAAGGACAACAAATTATGGAGTGTTGTTGACAGTTTTTCGATTTTCTTGTTAGGTAACATCAAATGTGATGAACAAATACCGAGAAAACCCAGATTCGCCACTGCAGCGACTATTTCATCGAGCGGTCGCGCCGCCTTCTTTTCTAGGCCGTGAATAGGTCACCGCCATCGACGCAGGTTGCATCTATTTTAGCTTATTTTCAACTTCTTCTTACTAATACTGATTTTCACCTATTTCAAATTGAAATTTACTTTTGATGGTTTAATTTCGATAATTCCTACCATTCGAGTCCCCATTTCAGTGAAAACCCCAGCACTTCTTTCCCCACCCGCATTCCACATTCGTAACTGTTAAATATTCATGATGACAAGCTCCAACACAACACAGTGAAAAA
This sequence comes from Ancylostoma ceylanicum, assembly GCA_000688135.1. Taxonomy (NCBI): domain Eukaryota; kingdom Metazoa; phylum Nematoda; class Chromadorea; order Rhabditida; family Ancylostomatidae; genus Ancylostoma; species Ancylostoma ceylanicum. The sequence goes on along the minus strand of JARK01001355.1, from coordinate 2,156,826 downwards.
TATACCACGCTTTATTGGATTGCAATATTAAGCCCCCGTAACACAATGAAGAGGTTTGATCACAATTTCTTCGGGATGAACACAGAAGGCAATGACTAATGATGCGATATAACCCCATATTACAAACAGCCAAAAGTACCAGTAAACTGAAACAAGAACAACCTTAAGCACATAAAACAGCAACACAAAAGCAAACAATAACAGCGATTGGCAATATGCAGACCATGCATAAATGCAAAATAATGTGCAAATATTCGAGTAAAACTCAATGTGAAACGTTGCTCGCAACGAGGTTTTTCAATACTGAAAAAAATAGTCGCATTATAGATTGCAAAGATCAGGATTGAAAAAAAGTTGTAGAAAGAGGAACTCTCAACCGCATGCGGTAATAAGTGTACTGCACATTAAATGGAGGTGTAAAAAATAAAAGCAAAACTACTTATTGATAGAACTCTTTCCACACAAATTTCTGGAATTGATTGTCAGCGTCACACCGCGTTAAGGTGAGGTCACCAGGACGAGGTGCGTCCACAGTGAGACATTGTCGAGACCTCGTGTAAATGATGTGTCCTGTTTCCTAAATAACAACCATGCTAGAAAACAATCACAAAATAATAAAATAATATTGTTTCAGCTACTTGAAACCACTATCAGAACAAGGAGAATCAAAGATAGGCAGCAGACATACCTCCTCGTATGCCCATGGCCCGTTCACTGTTCCTTTTACGCAATGGTTTGCTTCCACGCGAACTCCCTTGGGGGTGAGACACCATTCACCTTGCGCAAGTTGCCCCTCCACATTCAGCCGCAGCAGCTGTAAGGATAAAAGCGACGTAATTAGCTAATAGCAATTAGGGAGTATGATAAAAATGAATAGTACAAGAATTTTTTCTGTGCATATTGGTTTCACTACACTGTTCTGAAGCATGTCACTCTTAGCGCCCCGCTTTTTCTACTGCACCCCTCTAAAAGGACATAATTGGAATACCGTGACAGGTAGAAAGAAGATTACAATCTCGACATGGCAATCTAACTTAATCTCATGAATCCACTTGTCCTAAAGCGTTCTTCTCCTCAATCATGAAAAAAAAAAACTTTGACGTTCTCAAAAAGGGACCGTAAATGTTGCAATCTTCATGTCTTTAGGTGAAAGCTTTGGAAAATAAAACTCAAACCTTGGAAGGAAATCCTACCTGATTCCCACCGTATCCATGGCAGCCGTGAACACCAAGTGGACCAGGGATACCTCCCATCCGATCTAAGCATTTGCCTGAAGCAAACAAATCAAAGACCTCTTCTTTTATGTCTCTTAAGGAAAACATAGCTATCTCCACTATCATCTGAAGCATAGTTTCCTAGATTGAACACCTGACCATCGACAGATCAATAGCACAGGGTGAAGTTGTTCAAACGGTTGAACTATGCACTCTACACTCATGGTTACTGGATAGGACCAAGGTGGAAGTTACTTATAGAATTCTCATGATTGTACAGAGCTAGGCTTTTCAGATTATGAAGAAAATGCCCTAGATTACGTTATAAGAATCGTTAATGATGTTAGTGCAAGAAATTGGCGGTTAGAGTACAAAGTAATGGGAAAACTCACTTTTTTGACTGTTTTCGGCTTACTCGTTTCATTAACTGCGTTCTTGCTTAGTTTTGCCTGCACCATAGTTTCGCTTATACTATTTGGTAGTAACGTACGGGGTGTGGGGGAGATGGCGTATACCATTTTAGAACCTTACCTCTGTGCTGTGACCACATGCTTTTCACTGAGCTAAATCGTGAATCGGCAGTATTCGGAAAATTACGGTTTACAATTTACGAGAATCAATTATTCTGATCTACACATTACTGTTGAGAACGACTAGGACAAAATCAATCACAAATCAAGAACCATATCACACCTTATACATTTCACTTATTACTAACAAGGGAAGGATACTTGGTGGCCGTGGCCATTTGTGATGGTATGTGTACTACCATATGCAGTTTTTGACGCTGATCTCGAATCCGTACCCCAAATTTCCTGCGGGCTTCTGTGCAGTGAGTTACACCCATTTCTTTCCGCGCACATGTAATGCAGTTTGCTCTTGTTTTGGCCTCAGGTTATGCTTGGTAGCTGATTCAGGGCCTTCAAAATGTTGAATAGTTTCGAAAGAAACATGGTTCTTGCTAGTGAGCTGCCGATACAGCTGCCTTACCCCAATTTAAGCTCCCATGCAAGGCCATGAGGGAGTCAGTCACTGATTTTGAGTACTGCTCCCATATACGAGCTTAAATTGAGGTAAGGCGGCTGCATCTGCAGCACATTAGCAAGGCCCTTGTTTCCTCTAGAAGACCTTAATGTTTTTAGGACGATAATGCAGCTACCACGCTTAGCCTGGACCATAAAAGAGTACGGAATATTACATCTGAGCGAAAAGAAATAGGTGTAGCTCGCTACACAGGAGCCCGCAGGAAATTTGGGCTATGGATTCGAGATCAGCGTCAAAAACTGCATATGGTAGTACACATCCCATCACGAATGGCCACGGCCACCAAGTATCCTTCCCTTGTAAGTTCTCTTAACCCAAAACATAAATACAATTCATCACTGAAGGAAAAAGCGTTCGCATTTTGTAGAAGTGCGGCGAAAAAAAAACGGGGTCAACGTTAATTGCAGATCAGTCGCTATCTTATCACCTCTAGATGTAATTGCTGCAGAGTAGATCAAACAAATTTCATTAAAGTTACATGAAGTTCTACTTGTTGATCAAATGTTAATGGAAGCAGAACAACAGGTGTACAAAGCATAAAGCATCTTCTTTACCTTGAGAGCTCCTTAGTTAGTTATTTTATTTCGGTAAGCTTTCGCCGCCTAGCGCCTTCCTCAGACCGAGCGCAAAGGAACGAGGAGCAAATGTGTTGTTCCTGCTAATCGCCGAAAGCTTACTGGGCTAAAATAACTAACTAAGAAGCTCTCATCGAACACTGATCAAGAAGATACTTCTATATGAGGTTTGACGACAGCTCGAAATTGAAAAAAGCGTAAAGGTCAGTTTGTGACATTGAGCGAACCCCTTTCGGGTGTAAACCTATCATATACAGCATATGGAGTGTATAAATGGATAAATTAATCAAAAGTTTAAAAAAAACAGCGTAACTTATTCAGTTTTAATACTCACCTGTATGAGGGTTGCGTGCTTCACCCCAAACTTTATTCTTCGGTGGAAGAGGATAGCTTGGTAACACATCGTAGGCGACGTTGTCCATATACCTAGAAAACAATGGATTGCCCTTCTTTAATGATATAAACAAAGATAGTCTTAAGCTGGTTTCAGTAACCAGATGTCTGATTCTTGGAAAACATACCATTTGAATGATTTGCAGTGAAGTCGCTCCTTCAGAGCCAACTGAGCGGTCAAATCTCCAGGATCGACATTTTGAGCTTGTGGTTCGCGAATGAAGTAGTATTGAGCATACTCATCCATCCATGTTCTTATAACTCTCATCATATTCTGAAAAGGAGAGGAAGTATTGGGGCGAGGCACCAGCAACGTTCTAATCACGCTAGAGCAAAAAAAGAAGTTATGTCATTACCGTCGAAATAATGGGTTTTCCAGAAAGTTTTCCAAACGTGTACGGCATATGCGACCTGTACACATGACCAACATGAGAACAAGGAACGAATAGGATGCCACCGCCACATTGCCAAATCTGAAATGGATTCCGTATATAAAACAAGTTCGGAAACTGAAACTGTCGCCAGATAAGAATATGAATACAAATTCGCTGAAAGCCTTGAGAGAGCCAAGGCCTATGCAGGATAAGCCCTCCTCCGGTATTTTCACATTCATATGTAAAAAGTTCACCTTCGGAATGCAGAGCCACGCTTTTATCATATGAGGGTCTCTAAAATCTCGCATTTTCACCCCGTTTTTTTTATTACGGCCTAAAAACAAGTGAAGCGACATTTGAATATTTCAACCCTTAAAAACATATCTTCAGAGGGATTATAATAAAAACCACTACTAATTATAATGACTTTTTGTGCTTCGATGCTAACGACTACAAAACTTTTCGCTGATTCGATGGCAAATGAATCAACAACGACACAAAAGTTTTTCACAATTTTTAATCTCACGCAGACGTACTTTGAAACTGAGCTCATACTGTTCTCCACCCCAAATCTGGAGGCCCTCATCGTAATATCCAAGCTCTTGAAACCAAAGACGATCGATGGCGAAGAGACCACCGGCGTGCGTTGGCGACCTAGAATTGATTCCGATAATTGAGTTCCAGAAACGGACAGGCGTTTTTCCAGTGCACAACTCACCGGAAAGGCATGCTGTTGTGCGCTCGGCTATCTCTCTCCTTCGCAGAAATAGCTGTTTCTTTATAGAGAAGACCCCACTCAAAGATTCCGCTTAAGAGAAGTATAAGTAATCTCAACCAAGTACATTGTCACTATCGAACGACTACAGTATGCGCTGTTATTTGAAGGCATAAAACAGAACTGTTGAATAACAACTATGCCTACAAACATTACGAATGTAAATCATATTACCTGAAATGGCGGTCTGCTTGACCATAGACACTTCGGTACTCCCAGGTATTTGCGTCAATACCATCTATGACAGGCACTGTCATTACCCGCCTGAAAACGACATTTTGCCAGAGTTACATCGAAGTAGACGTTATTTTGATTCACCTGTTATGCTTGATTGGCGCAAGAAGAGGAGGTAGCCAATTAGTGTTGACTTCACAATGGGCATCAAGGAAAATAATCACATCAGCAGTGGCATGCTTCGCACCAATCGTACGAGCACGAATTAATCCTTCACGGTCGTCTGTGCGAACAAGCCGCACCTATACAAATGGAAAAATATATAGAAGAATCGCAGACAATCTCGAATGACCGGAAAATAAAGCAAGCTTTACCTTTCCATTGAAGCGTTTAATATATTTCTCCAATTTCTCTTTGAGATGCTCTGCAAAATCAGAGTATAAGCGATTGATAATGTGAAAGTGTTTGGAAAACGACAGACCTTTGCTAGAGTAGTCATCCACCATGACAATTTCTTTAATAAGCTCTGGTGGTGATCGCAGTAGCACGGAGTGCACGGTTCTCAACAAAGGCGTCCAACCTTCGTTATGAAAAACAATGACAACTGAGACGCTAGGAAGGGTCTCAGGATAATTCCAGTGCTTACACCTGAAAACTTAGAACTTAACCATACGAAAAGAAAATGAAAATTCAACGAAACTAGTAAATGCACTCACTCGTCCATTCTTATGTCAGGAATCGTACGGTTTAGAGAAATCATGTCGCTCACATATGTATTGAAGCCATATTCCTGCTCAGCACGCTTGGACTCCCTCAAACCTTCTTCATCCGAAATGGCAACTGGTAGACCACCCTCACCTAGAGAAAAAGACGGAGCTTCTTCTGCATAAGCATGAAAAGAAGCAACTGGATTAACAACTAATAACAGAGCAACAAAATATTGAAACACTAGATGACGTCACAATCGAAGGAATGGTAGATGAGGTAGCAAGTCGGCTCATACGTGCGGCATGCCGCTTATAATACCAGAATCCTCGAAAAGAACTTGGTCAACCTTGTCAAAAAATGAAGGAGAGCAACCTAGCATTATAGGCGCTGAACATCGGCATTAATAAACAATAGTGTGTGGGCTCCGGTGTGCTATTATAAATTGTTAACAATCTCCTCCTTAATGTGCCATTAACTCTTGCACATCAAGCGCAGTTTGGTTTAAAAAAAAAACTTGAAGATTTTGAGGTTGAAAAGGAATAGCGCCTTTCTATCCATTAAGCAAATGCAACTGGCTTTGATTCTCTCTGACCGCTTGGACTCTTGAACGGATCCTTGAAGAAGAAAAAAAGGTATAGTGAACATTCATAAGGGCAGTAGTTGACAAAGACCTATCCCTTTTACTGACCTGGCTGATCGGATGGGACTTCTGGCTTCTTTGGCTCATAGTTCCCAAGTTTGTCTCCAACGAATACTGTATTTGGATCAACACTCCCTGCAAGTTCGGGGTTCTGCCATGCATCAGGAAGAGGGACTTTAGCGGAGGCATCGTTGGCGGAGAAAAGTGTCTGAAAGCAAACAAAATTAATGGGCAGAATTCAACGGGTAAGAGATGCTCTTTGAATGCTTGTTGCCTCACATAAAAATATGGACAGTAATGAGACCCTTCTATTTGTATAGATGAAAAGCTACCATAACTTCTCCAAACCACTAAAATTTCTCTCACAAGTCGTATTTTCAAAAAAAAAAAATGCGCTGCTAGTGAGACAGACACCCTCCATACAGAAAGGTGAATTCATCGAGTTGCTCAAAACATCACCCAGATCATTTTGACGGGTGGTGAATAGGGTCACTTTAAAAGCTTGTGAATTCTGATGCATCCATGAATACAAGTATAGTGCAGCTGTGCATTATAAAGCATGTTCGATATCGACTGATATCGGTCGTCGATGCAACCACCTCAATGGGCTGCACTCTCGTACAACTCCGATACACACCATCCATTGTCCGCGATAGATCTGCGAATGAATATGGCGAAAATATGAAAGCACGCACAAATTGTACTCCCTCATATAAACAGGCATGCCCGCTGCAGGAGTGTAGCGTTTTTGTTACCAGACGGATAGCGCGATTCAAAATGCCACCTTGCTGGTGAGCGAATTTATGGCGTAGAGTCGAATAAATCGTGCTTTTTTTTTCTTAGCTATGGAATGGAAATGGTCAAAAATGCAACTGCCTGCGAAACTAATACAGAGTAATGAACAAATAACGGCTGCGCGACAAGAGGTACAGAGGGCGTCGATGGCGGTGACCCATCCACGGCCTCAAGAAGCACGTGGCGCGACCGCGCCGCTCATGATGGAATCGTCGCTGCAGTGGCGAATCTGGGTTTCCTCGGTATTTGTTCATCGCTTTTAATGTTACCTAACAAGAAAACTAACTGACTCTCAAGAATACCCCATAGTTTGTTCTCTTGGAGGGGATTTCTGCTCGTGCGGCGCCTTCGCGTCGCGTGCTTTTTGAGGTGGCAGAGTGGTCACCGCCATCGCCGCCCACTCTACGCTGCTGAGCTGTGATTGGTGGATTCATGTGCGCGTCGCGGCTGCAGCCTTCGAAGGCACTAGCAGCGGTGAGCAAAAGTGGACAGGTTTTCTAAGTTCGGTTGAGACAGATGAACCCTATTGAAGCCAATAAATTGTAAAGAACTAGCAATCGCTGTCATTCATTGCGCCGAATTTGATGGACCAACCTGGACTTTAGAAGCATACGCATGCGGCGCGGTCGCGTCGTGGCGTACGTCCTGACCGCCTCTCACAAGTAACGAAGGAATTTTGAATTTACGCGAAGACCAGTACTGTGGTGTACCAGATTTTCAGGTAGGTAAGTTCGGGTGGAATGTATGACTCCGAGATTTTTGGAGCCAACCAGCCGGGTAGCGCCGATTTAATTGGTGATTTTGGAACCAAATATAAAGATGAAGGAAACTCGAAAAAAGAAAAGACGCTACATTATTCATCTCTTTTTTGTATTGTATTTCTCTCTCTCTCTCTCTCTCTCTCTCTCTCTCTCTCTCTCTCTCTCTCTCTTTCATGAACATCTGAATGCTCCACCTATTTGAAATCAAATATTAGAACTTGACATAACCAAACATAATATTAGGTATCAAGTGTGGTCCCCACATACCCAATGTTCCTCCTCTGCAGTTTCTCAGTGCCCTGAGAGCAGATAGTCGGCCCACCTTTGCCACAAAACAACTTGTAGAACATTTTAACCAACGAATCATAGTCGACGAGTTCGACGTCATCATATCATCCAAAAACAAGTTATTAGCAACCTTCTCTCCGGACAACTTGTCGACAAGAAAGAGCCAATGCAAGGTATCACAAGTTCCCCACAGAAACAACTTGTCAGCGAGCATCTTGGTTAAAAAGCTTGTCGGCAAGCTGACGACGTGCCGGTAGGGGAGGGTGAAACACCTTGTCAATAAGGTGTGTGACTGAGCAATTGTTGGCAAGGACAGGCAAAACAAGTTGTCGACAAGTTTGAATGGCCAACAACTTGTCGATAAGCCTTTGCACCGACATCTTGTCGAAAAGAAAAGGCGAGAACAAGTTGTCAACGAATTCTGGGGCAGAAATTTTCAGATGCGATTAGAAACTGGTTCGCCAAATGCTTGTCGACAAATTTTTTCTGGGGTTCTGAGCTACTTCCAACTTTCTAATAAAACTTATAAGGATTATATAGGAGGGATTTATATAGGATTACACTATAACAGACCTTGTGCCGATCTTGAAGTTGCGTGATGACAAAGATTACCGCAAACAGGAACAATCCGAGGAAGATGAAACGACCTAACCTAGAAATGACATTATCTCCGACTACATCTCCCCAAAGAAAACCGAAAATTGAAGAGAAACGGAAATACCAGACATCCTCCAAACTTACCTCATACGAAGGAACCATTGTAATTCGATTAATTTCCTTCGCAGAGTCATTCCAGTTAACTACCGCAGCTTAAAAACTCGGAAGACGTCCTGAAACGAAAACAAAATCAATTCTTGGCGAATAAACACTTCGATGTTGAGCGACGCAACAGGTTACATGTAATTTCTATGAATGTTTGGAAAAAAAGCAGAACTCGACGAAAGTTCGACGTGAATCCACTGGAAATGAACTGCAACGTGTCGAAGCGATGACGTCGTGTGAAAGCTCGTCCCAATCACGAGCCACGCACCCCACGCCCACCCGCTGCGACGAGCGAGGCCTTTTTCTTCCCCCGTACGTAGCGAGCAAATATTCTAACCCTTGTCTTGGTTTCTTTTTCCTAAACACCTCCATAGCAACTCTAACAACTACCTTCAAGGAAAAAGAAATTACCACAAAGGGCTCAATTTCGCATTTCTCAGTCTTAAAAGGATCAGTTTCTCCGAAAAGTTTTAGCTGAGGGGCTTGTCCTGATGGTTTTTTACTGGCTTGTAAACTCAAAATCCCCAGAGCAAGTTGCCGTATCGCTTCTAAACTTGCTGGACCCATACCTGCTGACAACTTGCTTTAGCCTTTTCTTGCCGACAAGTTGTCGGCCCAACACTTGTCGACAACTTGGAATGGCAACGGCCGCCCTTTTCGCAAGTTGCTGGAAAGCTCTTCGCCGGCAACTTGTCAACGAGAAAGGACAAAGCAAGCTGTAACAAGCTTTGGATTGAGCAAGCTTCAGATGCGATCATACAATTTGTTCTGAGAGCTTTGAGAATGCACTTACTTCGTTCCACATACTGCTCGTCATCTGATCAGTTGACGAAAAGACAGCACCCGCTCAAACCTTCATTTCGCTAGCTTGATGTTCTGGGGGACCTAGAACTCACACGCAACTGTGAAGTGGCGAAAAAACGCGCGGGAAACTACGGGAAACTAATGAAATCGCAATGCTGTTCCTGTGCGTCTTGTCGCGCTCCGTTGACACTCTTGAGTCCCGCCACGCCGAAGTCACAAGCGCTTGTGCATGCGATTAGGTCTGTGTTAGCTGGCGCGTCATCACTGCAAAACTAAGTACGTGCAAGGAAGCTGGGCTCCTTGTTGCTTTCGAGTTTCTTCGCAAGTTAGTATAGAAATCCTTGTGTTCCTTTACCATTTGTGATGCGTTCACAGTGTATGTCATTACTGACACTTTAACTCTGGGTAGAGAATTTCGGCGAGCGCTACCTTTGAGAAATTTCTGTCCAGGATCCGCAGAAGTGGGTTATTTAATGCCCACAACACGAAAACGGTAGCCTCGTTCTTGTAAATTTACAGTGAGATCGCTGGAGGAGAATTAAATGTAATGACAATGAAATAAGCGGAACATGCGAGAAATCCGAGCGGGTGCTGTTTTCCATGCGCTTAATTGCGCGCCTCTGGATGCCTGCGGGTCCCGCGGGGCGGAGGTTAGGTGCGCACGTGGGGCTAACTGAGGCTGCGTAAGCTGGTGCAGGCAGACCACAAAAAGTCCACATTGATATTAACGCCCACGCCAATACATACCATAGCATGTAGGTAGCTTGTGGTCTACCTTCTGTTATGGTTTTCTAGCAAACGATTATAACCTTCTTAATTCATAAGCGAAAATTTCCGTTAGTGTTGGTTTTAATTGTGTGAGCTGTGGGCGGAAATCTCTTACGAGAAATGATCCGGTGACGAGTCACCTTCTGTAATTCTGTTCTACTCCCTGTTGTTTTTTTTTTCTTCAAAAATCATGTGCAAGTAAGAGAGTTTTGCAGATGTTACGAACGCTTCGGGGTCTTGTAGCGACCCACTGCCGAGCTGCTGCTACATCTTCAAATTCAGGTATCGCAATAGTTCTATTTATTCCTTTGCTTTCCACGTGCTTGCTATTCTGCATTTTTTCAGCAGTGTCCCCGATCTCAAGGTCAGAAATTGACAGTGCCCTGTTTGATGATGTTCAGAGTCGTGTTAACCAACATGGAAGAACTATAGAAAAGATATTAGTGACATTAGTGAATAAGGACGGTTCGAAGAAGGATTATCTTATGAACAGAAACGTCTCCACACCATTCGACTGTGCTAAACGTAAGTATAAATCTGCATTCTTGAACAGTTACCTTTTTTCTCTTGGATAATTACCCATTTTTTTTCAGACATGAATATGTTGTTAGCTAAACGGGCGATACTAGCACTGACCTCATATTCGGATGGAAACACCCAGTTGGAATGTATGAACGAACCATTTCGGGATAAATGTAGCTTAGAATTGCTCGATTTCCAAAATGAGAAGTATGCGGCAGAGCTAAACAAGGTAAGCCGAATCAATTCATGGGCCGCATGCATCATTGAGATTACTCAGGGTAGACGTACTAATGCCACCGACATTTACCCATCGTTTGCACGAGCGTGAACACTTTTACCTGGGGTAATCTTCATGATGCATCAAAGGGCGTATCTGTCAGATGGTGAGCACTAGAATATGAGGCAGGTCTTAGTTTCCCAATTTCCCATATAATTTTCGCGCATATCTCACTGTTACTCCTTCTATAATAGTTTCACTTTCTTTCAAGGCCTATTGGAGATCCTGTAGTGTACTGCTAGCTGCTATCTTATCGGAAGGTTTGAAAGATCACGTCTCAGTCTCAGCTCTACATTGTGAAGGTGAGCATTGCTTTTCCTCATTGTATGTATTTTGATCAGTATTGGTAAAAATCTCGCTAATAGACTTCCCTTTCAGTGCCTAAATCGTACTTCGCTGTTGATATCAATGGATTAGCAAGTTCTTTATCGCAGGTACAGTCTGATTATCAGCAATGTTATCTGTCCATAATATTCTGCTCGTTTTCAGTCTGATCTCAGGGATTTGAGTTTGTTTGCTCGTTCTCAATTCATCGATAATAGTATTCCATTTGAAACGGTCTCTTTACCAGCAGAATTAGCTACTGATTACGGATTCGATTCAAGGTCTGTTTCAAATACTCCTGTGTGTTTTACTCGTTATTTTTTGTAATATTGACTTAGATTAGTGAATTCTGCAAATTACTGTAGTAGTTTACCTCCCTACATTTATCGCGAAGTGCTCAAGCAAATAATTGTTCCTGTGTACCTCACCCACTGTTAAGCAATTTCTGAACTGTTATTCCGCGAAATTTGCTTCTAGCGAAGTCTTCATTTGGTAGATAGTCCTATCCATGTTTTCAAGGGCTTAACATTACTTTTTTGTATACACTCAAAATTCAAACGGCCAGGTGATTACAGACTGTGTAGCGGTGGGGCGTGGCTCTCCTTGACCGATAATGCTTTGATGACATTCTTTGAATTTGATACGCTCTGCCCAATACTGCGCGCCGCTGCACCCGTCGGCATTCATCTGGCCGTCTAGAGTTGAGTGTAGTTGCCGCAATTTTTCTATATCACAGCGTTTTAGCCTGCGGTTATGTCGGCTTGGGACTTTTGTGACAGCTGTCGATGGACCCGTCATATCTCGATCTGATCAAGTCGGACGATTTAGCATTGTGAAGGTGAATAGTACGAGCGGCTCAGATAAGAGCTCAGATAGCGGCTCAGATATGTACGAGCGGCTCGTGCGACCCGCGTGTCGTAGACGTGATGCGTGCAATCGGCAGCTCTATTTTCTGGCCGTACAGCCAGTGGAAATAGGCCACCAGAGGGACCGGTATCCGACCACACACTGATAGGTACAGTCCTTCTCAAAAAGATAGACGGATTGCGCTTGCGGTTTCTTAGTGTTGCGGCTGCACCATCGCGGTGGGACCTACTCGATCCTCTCACTTGAAGCATGCTCTCTCTCTCTGCATCCCTCGTTCAGGCCTCGCTGCGATGGTGCAAACGCGCAATCCGTCTTTTTGAGAAGGACTGTATGAGTGCACGGGTTGCTAGCACTGGTTATCTAAGTGTGTAGACCTACATATATTTAAACCCCCACCAAGTAATAGGATAGCAGTTGCCTCGTTTTAATATAAGTATTTATCTTTGTTTCTCAGGCTCTCTCAAAAGGTGACTACACTCACTTCGGAGGCGTTTCACTTCCTGCTGCCCAAAAAACATCCTCCTTCCTATGGGAGAAAATTGTGGAGAATGCCAAGGATGTGAGTTATTAGTTGAATTGCTGACTTCAGCTTCCACTATTCCCAGAGTTCATTTTGCAGAGGATCGGCTAACATCGATGTGGACGCTTAATGTGATTCTAGAGGCGAATTGTTTTATACTTTAGACTATGAATTTGTTATTGTTATTCGAATCAGTTTCATAGTTTATGGAATGAAATTTCCTCATATTGCTCAGACTCTCCAGTGATTTGAAGTCCGTATATTGCGAGCAAAAAGAAAACTATTCATTATTTCCACTGGAACACATTTTGAAGCTCTATTTGCACACTTTGTGTTCACAGCTGTAAGGATGTAAGAGAAATTTTTAAGCGGATTACTCCGAATACGTGTTAAACACAAGTTTATAGACGCTCTTATGCGTGGCGCTGATTCAGAACTCGAACAGGAGTTCGTTGAAATCATCAGGGCTGGCGACGTCACAGCAAACACGGAAGTGCGTGCAAGTACAGAACTGTGACCGACAAGACTAGAAGGATGGCACAAAAATTCAGCATGTCTCCATAGTTTCTCTATGAAAAACTGGGTGGCAGCTAGCAAAACTGACATGGACGAAAAAAAATGGTTTTGGATGTAGTTCAGATTCTCGGAGTAAAAATTTTCGCGTATTTCTAAGGAGTGCAGAAATAGTGGCTTGTTTTAACTTCTTTTTCCATGTGCTTGCACAACCTAAGACGCGTTTGTGTTAAAACTCTTTATTATTTACTCTCTTGATATCATTCTCTTACGATTTAACTCTGAGCATTATTAAATTCTGTGGTTACTGTGAGCCTTCAAATAATGTCATCGTCATCACTGTCGTCCCTCTTTGGCAACATGCACTTCTTGTCCCCACTGACATCTCGGCTCATGTGTGAAAGGCGACAGCGACGGAACCTTCTGAAGGGAAACGTCACCATTGAGGGCTGCACAGTATGTACATGACAAAACCAACCAACCTAACGCAGTTGCGGAACGTGGCCTTAACGAGATGGTAGAGGAAAACGGCTACAACAGCTGACATCACTCCTATAGCCGCTGGGATGACCACGTTCCTGTGGTACGGTGTGCTCTGCAAGGACATCTCTGTCACCACATTTTATGGATTTTAAGAGGTAGATTCGTCTCACCATCCACTCGTCGATATCTTCTCGCATATTCTCGTAGCCGGAGCGCAGATGCATGAGCTCTTTTTCAATGGAACCACGTATCCCCACATATTCCTCGACATCAGTCTCATTTGATGGTTCCGTGCTAAAATACGCTCAAATTCTCTACAAATAAGTATGCGGCGCGACCACTTCTTGGAAACGTCTTGGAAACGCCTTGGAAACGCGATATATTTGCGGAAACCCTGCACAGAAGAAGAGTGCGAGGAAATGCGCAGAAGTTGGAGGGGGTTCAGAGAAAAACAGACACTGTGCACGAATACGCAACCATCACCGAGTTTGGAACAGACTATAAACGTGGTTATTGAGAGGTTCACCCATTGGTGGTCTAGATAACTAAATCCTAACTCTTTAATAAGGAGGTAGCTGAAAGCCTGAATGTTTATAGATAGTGGCTCTGAGCCAAAAATAAGGTGAAATCTTACCAATATTGAAGTCGCGAAAAAAAAATACGATTGAGGAAGTTATCGTCATGACAATATACTGGACAACGGAACAGATAAATTTATCCTCGATTTTTCATGAGAACACATGGATCGCTCATGGATATCATCTTTAAGCAGTGTGAGAAAAATGAGTTAGCTTGTTCAACGGTTGTGTTCTCATCCAATGAGAGAATCGGAAATTGGCAATATGGCTTCAAAATTTCGTCGGAAATGTTTAGATTTAGTGAAATTTTCATTTTTATTCTCGCTGTTGTAATTTGTTATCAGAGTAGGATTTTTGAACAGCAACTGACCCCCGAAATCGATTAAGAATAGCGATATCCAATCAGTTGTCGTGGACGAGGAATCTATGGCTGTTTACTAGAGTAATCATGAAGTTAGAGGATAAATGCACGGGAAAGTGCCGCGCATAAAGGAAAATGCAACTATCGGGGCCCCCGGACCAGCACAGTACGTCGCGGCGCGGTACCCTTGCTGTCTACTGCAGCCCATAAACCATGCACATCATCTCGCCCACTGCCACGCTGTTGCGTATTCTGCTGGGCCGTAGGAGCCTTACCATTTGGAGCCCCCTGTACTTCCTGGGATAGCAAGCATCAGTGAGATTGCCCAAGGTAAACTTGTTAACATCACACACATTTACATACCTATGTATCGTTAACATAGGGGTCAACACGTTTACCATGGGTAACTCCAATAATGCATCCAATCCATGAAATATTCCTCGGTTGATCTGATAGAATCAGAAAGTGAGTTCGGAACCTGGGATCAGAGAAAGTGTCGTGTAGGATGGAAGTCGAATTTGGGAGAGGTTCAAAAAATGTGAGATTTGGAAGGATAGAAATAATCTGTGTGACCTGAGGTAACTCAATTGGTACCAATCCTTCAGAATTCTAGGAGATTTATTATATATTTATATTTACTTATTCCTAGCCATCATTACAATGTTTACCCAGCGTTTCTTTCTATTCTTTGTTGTGTTGTATGGATTTTTCTAACATGGCTCGCCATGTAATGAAGATTGAGATTGAGATAACTCAGTGTAAATCCTACAGAATTCTAGAAGTTAGAAGCTCGCTTAGCGCCATAATTCACGAACTTTCAGACCTCATAGCCGGTGTTCCGCTCATCTCGTTAGGGACTCAACTAAGGAGGTACAGTAGAGAAGATTCACGAAATGAGTAAGAGAGCACACGAATAGAATTAACATGAAAGAGTAAGGGGGCAAGTAGCCTCAGGCTGAGTAATGTAGCTCACCTAGTACCCACTACGACATGTGGATTAGTAGGTGGAACAGTTGTTGTAGGAGTTGTCGTAGGTGAAGTAGGAGCAGTGGTGACTTTGGTAGTTGGTGAGGCGTAGACGTTTGAGAAGGCCAAAATAGCGAATAGGAATAACATTCTGGAAAATCTCGGCATTACCCAAAATAGATCGGCGAAAAAACTTCGCTCACCTCTGGTGAAGTCGTCAGGTCAGTAGCTCAGTAGGAGAGTAAAAGACTGGATTGCAAATCCGTGGGCGGAAGGCTGTCCCATTTTGCCGCGCTTTCCTCTTTTTTGACTTTTGTTTGATCTACTTGATCTACTCTCCGGAAATTGTCTCAGATTTTCACAACGCCAGGTGGTTTCCTCATGAATCGTCATATTCTTCATTTCCATGACTCAATTTAACAGAATTAATAGTACATTTATGAATTCCATGAAGTTACAGCGTACTTAACCAAGAAGGAAGATCAAAGTTTTTATCGCCGCATTCGCCACAAATCAATAAATACACTACTCATCATAAATACTATATAGATCATCATTATGTACATACATACAGGAAGACCTTGAGTATAAATTAAAATTTAGCTCTGAATTTAAATGAACACGAGAGATCGTTTATTTGCCACCACTTAGAAATTTGTTCAGGAAACCTTGAGCGAATTCGCCTCCGACTAGGCTGTTGATTTGACTGAGAATGACGAGCGGATTCTGAAATTGGTAATTATTACGGAACAGCTGAGCCAGCTAGTGCTGGATGCATCCATAGGGATATTTTGGTTCGATCTTCTATTCTGGCTGGGATTCATGAACGAGTAACCGCGCGAAATCAAGTTAGCAAACCGACTATCACGTCCTGCGTCTCCTATGGCTACGTAGCCTGAAACATAGCCAATTGTGCTATTTTCATGAATCCTAGCCCTGTTATAATTTTTGGCTGTAGAGTATTATAACTGGGAAGGGCGGAGCGACTGAGCTCTGTGAATGGTCAATCCACCCAATTAGTCAATCACAGATCCCCTCCGCGCCGCTCATTCCAGATATAACGCCCTACACCCCTAATTTTTACGCTATGCTGAGCCCAGGTTTTCTTGCATATTTCTTACAGACGCACATAATTTTCCCTGAAGCCTACCTGGTCGACTAGTCCGGAGACTTCCTCACACCGCTTCATCGCTCGTTGCAATTGTGCACCGATCTGCAGCGACTCGATGATGTCACAGTCGGAGATCGCTCTTCGAAGAGCACCGCACTGTTGCCGTTCTGCTCCACGTTTACAAGTCTCCTGACTGGAAATACCTACTTTGATTTCTGACGACATACATATCATCATAATTATTAGTTCTGATCCATTGTTACTTTCTAACGGAGTCGAATTCTGTGAATAAGAGAGAATTTGCTCGAGTTCTCTGGTCTACATGAAAGGTCTTCAGAATTTTTTTCTGAGGTTTAAACACCTATTTCTTCTCCGAAACACTCATGTGCCACCTTCATGTGTAGTATCCCTATCTTATCCCTACAAAAATGGGGCTACGGTACAAAATGGATACAATTTTCGTGATCAGCACACCCAATAACTCCCCTATCTCCAAGCACAATTTGGGAAAATTCTGTGGGGTACAGTATCTACAGTGTACCTTACGCAACTCGACAAAACTGAGGTTACGGTACAAAATGGATACGATATTCGTAATCAGCACCTCGGAAAACCGCCCTGGCCGAAGTTCAAGGAAGGAAATTCTCCGAAAATTTAGGGCAAAACTAGCTGAATAGCGCAGAAAATCCTATCGCTTTCCTATGACGGCAACGATTTCAATGCAGGCGACGCGGTCGCGCGGCGTGCTTCTTGAGTCCGCGAAAAGCGTCGTTCTACTAACGCTTACTGTATGTTCGCTCACCTGGCTTTGAGGAGGTCAATTCGACCCGTTAGAATGGCACTCTTTAGTTCATCACCCCAAGCGTCGAAAGCCCTCTCGTCGGCGACCTGTTGGCAGTTTCCGTATGCCGCTTGCATGAACTCCGAAAGGAACGGTAAGCAGCCTGAAACGCAAAGAGGAGAATATGGAACCTTCTCCTGGTAAATTCCTTGATGAATACCATTTACAGGCTATCATAACCCCCATTGGCTGTATGAATAAGGATATAATGATGTGACTTTACACATCATTGTTTCGCGGAAATTTCCCTAGAAATTCTGTGGAACGATAATGTGACTGCGTTCCACTGTAAGATCTTTTCTAGCCCACACAGAGTAGACAACTACAGTTTTTTCGCACCCCATGCATTGTCCACATCCTGCTAGTCATTCGTTTGTCGAGTTTCTGAGTCATCGGAAAATCGCTAAAGAAACGCTGTAACCGAACAAGGACTTGGACCGCCAATCCCTAATCCAAACAAGAATAGAATGAGGAAAAAATTAATGCGAGTTTAGGGGCTAGGTTCGTCATGGACAGCTATACATGAGTTTTCTGAAAATGCTACATTCTACGCATTCCACGCGGAAAATTTATAGAAATTGTGGGAAATTTTCAGGGAGAACGACAGTGACACAGCGAGAATTGCTCTTGTTCGGTAACTGTGACAAGTTGTTACCCTCGTTTCCCTACTCCTGTCCCTTCTACCTCTCTCTGTCACTAATATTGTTTATTTTTTTTTTCGAAAATTACAATGTTTTGTCTCGACTTCCTGAAAAAAGCCATAATTTGCTAGAAGATTATAGCAATCGAATCGGAATATATCAGTATTCTCTGGCCGGCAAAATCTCAAATTCCAGCTGGTAAAGTCTTTCCGACAACAATTTGGATACAAAGCGCTATATACTTGTTCATCAAGTTCCAAGGATTAGGTCCGAATCAGTGCCCGGACGCATCATTATCATGTTGAACGTGTTTTACCCTAATTTACCTTTTACCTGGAACCCATCAACATGTTAATCCTGCGTGACGTTGTCTAAACCCTGGTGCTACCTGTAGGTATGAGATTACCCATCCTTCCGATGATGCATCCGGGGCCAGATCACTGTTGGCATTCGTACGTGTCACCCCTGACATTTGTGCGATCCGCCTCTCGGCTCCAACTTTTAGCAATTCCGACCCTTTTGAGAACAGAGCTTTCGTCGCTTTTGTGCCTGTGGATGCTCATTACTGGAACTAACATGACGAGAAAGTCCAGGATATGTTGCCATTTCCAACATGCGAAACGAGATGGTCCCCTGCCTAGAGGGAAGGCTATCCACAGATGATAGAATTTCCACAAACCTGGTCCTTTCCGAATACCAAAGTTGTTATTGGCTCCCGGCACAAGATCTCGGATGCCTCCAAAATCAGGAAGGAGTTCTGAAACGATAAATTAGCGCAGTTGCAACAATGACAACACTAGGATCTAATCAGTAACCAGAGCTGGGCGGCTGCGAGGGGCTGCTTCTTTCACCTACAAAGGAGTCGCCTTGCCTTGTCGCTCCTGAAAAAATATTCCATGAAAATTATTCAGAAATGAAAATTTTTCCTGCAACAGCGAGAAACGAACCTCTTAGAAATGTGGAGGCTAATTTGATGAATGGATTTTGTTCAAGTGAGCTATACGGCTTTGATATGACCGGTCGCGGCAGGGCGACAGTGTCACCGACGGACTGCAACTGCATAGATTGCTTGGCGTGAGATAGTTCTTATAGCGCATCAAGAAAATTGTTATTTAAATTGCAATAGTAAAACAATGCTAAGATGACTGCAAGATCGTATGACGTAAATAACCTTAAGATCAGCGGGTGGAACTGGTTCTATGGCCTTTTCCACATGCGTGGAGACACCATTTTGGGAAACGGGGAAATGTCGGAGATCGGTGGAGAATAGATCTGGAAAAGAGGAAAAATCACAATTTTATGGTTTAATCAGTGGTAAATTTCCATAAACAACAAAATTTGGATTTAATAAAGAACAACCCTCTCAAAATAAGGAAGCAAAATTAGTTGAATAAATAATAATGAATAAGAATAATTAATATCCAATATAAAGACATAATATTACTTAAGTTAACCATTACAAGGACAAGCAATGAAAATATAAAAATAAACCAATAAAAATTAACATAAATAAAACTATAAAAATAAAACAGTAAAATTAAATGTAAATAAATGAGGTATGTAGGAGTGAGCTCCGTTGAAATTTTCTATAGATAACAAAAATTGTCTACTCGTGCCCACAGCCTGTCTCAAAATAATTGGCGTATAGTGCGCGTGGCAGGACCTACTCGACCCTTTCATTTCGGGTGTATATCATCGTGATGAAAAAAGGGGTGTAACCAGGCTACTCTGATTGGCGCGCGGGGGCGCTCGCCACGCCCATGTGTTTGAACTCGTGCGGCACCAAGCACAAGTAGACCATGCCTAGTATTATGGGATGTCGTTCAAGTTGAAACAGGTGGGCGTGACGGGCAGCCCGAATGCGCAAATCAGACTCGCCTTGCCACGCCCCTTTTTCCTTCACAATTTTCCTTTTGTTCCGCACACACTCTCATTTGAAGCATATTCTTGCAAATCCTTTGGCCGCAACGCTATGGAGCCGCGCACGCAGTTTGCCAATTATTTTGGGACAGGCTGTGCATACATACCTGTAGGTGCAGGATTAATTGGCTTGATATTCAGTGCTCCGTCATCTAAATTATCAAATGTAGAATGGTTTTTGAATGTTAAAATGTTCCTTAGGACAATTTTCGATCCACTTACTTTTGAATGATGGAAATCCCCCGAAATTGAAGAGTTTCGGAGGTTGTGTTGTAGTAGGCGGAGGCAACGTGGGGGGAGGCAACGTGGGCGGAGGCCCCCCTCCGGGCATATTCATCTGCTCAAGAGGGGCGAAGGCCTTCAACAGCGACAGCCGCGACTGTGTGGTGACGTCGGAAACGGCTGCAAAGGTGACATTTACTGTGTTTTGTTCCATAGAAGACTAACAGTGAGGATGGGGTTCACCTTGTCCAAGGATCTGCGACGGACGAGCATCTGGTCCTAACGGGAGTTCTCGCGGCTCTTCTACAGTTCGCCTAAAATCACTATTTGCTCGGTAGATGCAGGATAAACTATTATTATTAAGCTTTCCGGTATAACGATGTAGAAGACACTATTTCTGGATTTTTCTGAAGCTAACGTCATTTTTTCAAACAATTACACATATAATTACATTTTTGGAAAGGAACACATGCGTGGAAATTCCCCACCCCTACGCTGATCACCATGGATTCTGATGACGCAACTGTACGGCGAAATAATCTCACATGCTTGGACGGTTCTCTCAAGGAACGGTGAATCAACAGCTTGACGCGTAATCAATTAGCCTTCGAAATCGGATCGAAACGCAACGAAACCATAAAGCAGGCTCGGCTAAGCCTGTTCGTCCCGGCAAAAGGGTAAGCAGTGGGGCAGGAAAGAAAATGGCGGACGCTGCGTAAGCCGGTGGACGCACCATACCCTGGCTTTCGTGTCCTGCTTTTTCACTGGACATGGAGTTGATTTGGGGAACTGATGAAAAAGCGAAAGCAAAAGAAAAAGCAACCAATGGATCAAGTGTTAGGTTCGAAGGATGTGAGCAGATAAAAATAAGAGAAAAAAGAAACAACAATTGAATAAATAAACTATTGAGCAAATAAATAAACAGTGGAGAAACAAATGGGATAAGGAAAACTGGAGGGTGGCAATCACAATTTTTACAATCCTTGTAGTTGAGAATAATAGACCATTCTAGCATTTCTCACAATTCTTCTATTCTTTTGCCAAAGAATTCCAATTCGAGACCAAAGAATTCTGGATTAAAAATGAATGTTTGTACAAGACTTTCGGACCGGCCTATTTTCTTACCAAGTATCCCCGATCCCCTAATGGAGAACCATAACAACTTTCTCATGGAAGATTTATGACCTTTCCGAGAAGAAACCTACTTAGGTATGCCATGGTTGAAAGCAGTGATAAGCAGAATCCAACGCCCGATTTCCGAGTTCCGCGATTTTGAATCTGACTTTCGTTCATCCCTGGTTGGAGGCATCCTACATGGGTTTAGCTTTCTCCTATTCCCTCCGCTGCACTACTGAGAGTGTATAGATAAACAAATAATTTTTTCGGGAACCTGGTACTATAGGCATTACTCGAGACCATCCAAATGATCTCGCAGTATTCCTCAGTACTTTCACCGCCCGTGGTCCTCTTTTCTCCTAGAATGTCTCAAAATTTTCATATTCTCCTTGTCTCTCTTCTCGCGCCTTCCGTAATTTTGGAGGTCCCTTGAATCCTGTGGCCTACATAAAGCCTTCTCCACCTTTTACACAAACTTGAACTTTCTCTCAGAAGTTTAGAAGGGATCTGAGAAGGACCTCAGCTTCTTGTGCAATCCAGCTGAAGTCTGGCTTCCACTTTTCTGAGTCTGAAGTGCTATCAGATAATTTTTTCTTCAAATTTAAAGCAAGTACCGCATACATCATGTCAGCACCATAACATTTTACACGTCATCAACGCGGGCATCAACACGTCAACCCTGGATAATTTCAAAGATGCATCCGGGCTCAGCATAGTGTCCGCAACTGAGCTAAATATCAGTTTTTTTACTCCTTTATAGCGTTTCAAAAGACGATTATGCTAGTCCAAAGACTTTTGTCGAAGTTGGCAAGAAGTTCTTAGCAGTTCTTCGGCTTCAGCGATGGGTTTGTTGAAATACATTCGGCAACAAACTATGCGAAAATGTTTATTTATTTATTCTACACACCGAAAAATTGGTGCACCATACATTATAGATAAATCGTAAGCACTACTATCTGCATAATGGACATCGCAGTAACCCTGACTACAGGGTGCGTCAGAATTATTGACGCACCAAAATGAGTCTGTAGAAAAGGCAAGATGCGAAAATGTTCCAAATGTGTACATGCATGATAAAGCCCATGTATTGGCGATCAAAATGAATGCACTCTTGTTCGCAGCAGGGTCCTTCCTCACGGAAGCAGTCGCAAAAACGACGAGGGAGAACATAGCCTTTGCGCCGCAACTAACTCTGGTCGATTTTATCCAGATCTTGAACAGAAGAGGATCTTGGAGTTTGGTTCTTCTGTGGGTGATAGCGCAGCTCTTGCTCTCTAAGAGCCTATATGGTTTCCTTCAGTAGACTGAAATTCGGTTGACAAGGAAGCCAGTTTTGTGCCAGTTTGAATTCCTCCAAGTGGATTTTTGAAACGAGGCCTGCACCACATTTGTCCCTTGCACATGAGCCAAGCCCTGCCAAAGTATATATGGATTCAACTTGGGATAAGAATTGAGTCCTGCACGGAAATATTTCCAAAAGACACTGTTCCAATGAGAAACAAGAAAATGAAAATTTTTTGTAGTAAAACATAGGTACATTTCCTTGGCAAGAACACAGCTGGATTTGCGAACAAGGACAGAATTTAATCTGGAGATCTTCTTGCATCTTGGAGATCAAGATCTGCGCTACTTCCCCTAGGAATATCAAGTTCCTAAACGAAACACTCTTTATGATACGAAACAAAAATGGAGGAACTTCAGTTGCGGCGCATCGGCAGTAATCTCCGCCTGCGTCTTCGTGGCTGCTTTCTTGAGAACGAAGCTCACTCCAAGCTAGAGTGATTCCTTGTGTTCAATAAGACATGTCCTCCATTTTGGATATAGATACATAAGACTTTTTTGAATATAATCTCATTTACACAATAATTTCGGTGCGTCAATATCTATGACGCACCCTGTAGTTGCGGATAATACTTTTTTCTCAAATATTTTAACCTCCAAATTATAATAACATTTCAACAACCTCCAAGCAAGGACCGTTCCCGTCTAATAATCATCCAGACAGCCCCGCACCGCACCCCATCTCCAAATTAGCTCGTCACAACATCTTTCAAGCAGCTACGCTAATGCGCGCTCCAACAACGCCTCTCCATGTTGAAGCCTCCGATACAGCGTTTTCTCGTCAATAGCCGAGATACCGTCGCCGCGAGAACAAAGAAACCAAAAACACGTTGCTCGTGCTAAATGCATGGTCGATATATTCGGGTTCAGCGCCGAGACAACAGCTGAGAGAAGCCAGGCAGACAGAAGAAGATATTATGACGTGGACAGCCTGATCGTATAGATAGCGCTTGTCACAATTAGTTCAAGCGTTTCGGGCCAATATGAACCATTTTGCATTAGCTTGCACTTTTTTAATTTTTTTTTGTTTACCTGTGTGAGCTCGAAAGTGGGCATCCAAAAAGAGTTGGTAAACTAGACTACTAATAACAGAACTAGCAAAATAAAGACAAAGAAAGAAACAACATGAAAGAGACCCCAAAATTAAAAAAATTAAAACGGCAATGTAAGTTAAGCCTGGACCGGCAGAAAAACGGGTTGGTTACCTTTGTCTTATTTTCCAAGGCCTTCCCTCACTGCTCATATTCACGAACGTTCGCGGTAGGATTCTGAGCTCCCCGCTCTCCCATAGTGAAGGAGTTTCACGACCAAAATTTGGCATACCTTGCTATGTTTACTACCACCTGTAATCAATGCCTGATACAAGTCGCTACGGCATACGCAGTATTGCCATTATCATCCCGAGAACTCGTCTACCTAGGAAGAGTGGGTAAGTAACAACTTTCTCGGGTACGTTCACGGTTACGGGTTTTACTGGGCTACCGAAAAGGTGTTATTCTTTCCTCCAATGCCCCCGTCTGGTGAAAGGATCGGAATGGGCTTAGGTATGCTTTTTTCTTTTGCTTATGCTAGTATTTTCGATCGCTTATACCTATTCACAATTTTTAAATGGTTACTAGCAGTTTTGAATTCAAATTGAACTCTTTAGCGTTTTCTTATCAGCCGACAGGGTTCCCTCTTTTTCCGGATACTCCCTTTTTTCCTCCTGCGCCTTTTTTATAGCTTACACCGCCCTCTCACCTCTTCTGCTACACTTATAGTACCGAAGCACCAATGCTTAGGTGCTTCTCTAGCCATAGAAGTAAGGTGCTAGGGCTATCTACGATAAGGGTAAGATTGTTAAAACAGTTACCCTAAGAATGTTTGAACGCATTAACCCTGAAGTAGTTTTACTGAATGGCATGTGTTTCCCAAAAAAAAAAAACGAAAAATGGGTTTTGGAAGGTAAAAATCCTCTGCTTTCCTGATGACGAAAAATGCTCATACAGTACCTCGGTAGTACATTATGTTTTGTGCAAAGTTGGTTCGAAATTCCACTCCATAATGCTCCACACAGCTGAATAAAACTGTAGGTTTTCGCGAGAATTTCGTTAATGTTAGAGCTTCTCATTAACTTTTCCAGTTTTTGGCCAGCTATGATAGTGGATTTTTGCAGTGCATTTTGAAACACTTCGGGCCCGAATAAAAGCTAAATTCAATCGTTGTTATTCTCTATCGGTTGGTAAAAAGGCACCTGCATGAAAAGTGTATCCGCTGAAAAAAGGGGAAAATATATAAATACATACTACAGAAACATGTTTTGGTAGGATTTATCTACTAAATAAAAGTAATTCTGACTACCACGTGTCTTTTCATGGTGTTCTGGCTCCATATATTATCGGCGGCAAATTTAAAATGTTTTTAATGATCGGTAAATTTGAAATGTTTTTCACTTTTCTTCGAACCTAGAAATACTGAGAAATGTTTCTATTGACACAGAGTCCCACAATTGCATACTTTACGCTTTTTTAGACTGGCTTTTTTTTTGCCCGGATGCCGGAAACACTTTGAACAAAGTGAAAGTGCTCGTTCAAACTAGTAAGTGGTGTTAGTGGAACGCCGAAGGGATTTCCATGCGGATTAAATCGCGCACTAATTCCTCGAAAAAGAACGTTGCGAACAGTTCAGAGGGGAATAAAAAATGGAGTCGACATATCCTGAAAGGGAATAAGGAAGAACTTTTAGAGTATACATATAAGTACAAAGATTCATTTCTCAATCCGTGAATATCCACCGATCAATAGCGCTGGAATTCTAGCCCATGTTGAGATTTTATTGCTGTGGTAATGGCTTGACGCCGACCATCTCTTCACAACCAGAAACACTAGCTTGGATTGGATGAAAAAAGGCACCTACGCGACGTCCCTCTCGTTCTTGGCCATCGAACGCGCAGCCAGAGTGGACAGCTGCACTGCGAGGTCCGCCATCCGATTCACGTTATCCGGATTTAAAAATCCCATCCACGGAGACAAATTCATCTAAAGCAGCGAATACACGATCCGACCTGATGGCGGGAGCAATGTAATGGTGTTGAAAGAAGAAATACAAAGAGGTAGCGGCGATCCAGTTCCTCTATTGGGTGGTAAAAAACGGCGCTGTGAAAGGGTATGCGAAGGCAGCTGAGATTAATGGTGACATACGAATGTCATACAAAGCAAAATCTGGCCTGTTCTCGCGAAAAACTGCGGAACATGGCGAACAGGGTAGATCCTGGCGTCCAGGGGTTGCATGCATAATTGAGATTACCCAGGGTAAACGTGTTAAAACCGCACAAATCTACCCTTTCTTAGCACGGACGTCAGCACGGTTACCCTGGGCAATCTCAATGGTGCATCCAGGCACAGAAAGGTTTGAAGATTTTTGTATAATAATTCTACCAGGTTACAAGAAAATAGTACTAGCTACCTTCCTCATATTTACTTTCCAACACCATTTCGGAAACATCAAGGAAATTTTACACAGACATCCAATGGAAATTGGTACGTTCAGGCAAAGATTTGATATAATTTTTGCATAAGAGTCGTTTGGTAAAATAAATATTCCTATCGAACGAAGAGAAAATCAAGTACAAAGCGATAATTTTTTAAACATAATAATGTTCAACTTGTTAGCGAAGCTCAGACTTGATCCTTTCCTTCTTCCTAAGTCTGTTTAGATGATTGTTTGACTCAATTTGGTTCAATTTCGCTTACTTCTACAGTTGTATCCACTTTACTACACCTACAGTGCTTCTCGAAAAGATAGACGGATTCTGTGACTGCAGAATAAAGGCGGGAACGGGACCGAGGGATGCGAAAAAGCATACTCCAAGTGAAAGGGTCGAGTAGGTCCTGCAGCGATTCTGCAGCCGCGACGCTATGGAACCGCACGCGCAGTTCGTTTTTGACAAGAACTGCACTGTTTACTCTTTGGGTTTCACGCCTGTACGGTGTAAATCAATAAACGAATAAATAAAGGCGGCTACAAAGTAGATTCTCACAAGATTTTCTACACAGGTCATTTAGAATCCGAAGTGTAGATGCCTTATTAATCGGACGACAGTAGCGTGAGATTCTAGCAACAATTATTAGCACAGCCTACTATACCCAGAGCCGGATGTGGGTCACAATGAGGCGAAGTGGGCCGGGCCACGCTTCTGTGATTGGACGGTTAAAAGGAGAAGCGAATCACAGAAATATGAACCACCCTATTCCGCATCATTATGACCCACAGCCGTAAGACCCGAATTAAGAACCAAATTACCTAATTAATTCAATTATCAATTCGGAATCCTATCTAATAAATTCGAATGTTGGAAAAACATGAGGTCCTTAACCTCTCATCATAATTCCTCAGAAGTTTTAATTCTCGTTCTTCTCCGAAGATCCGAAATTTCAACTCATTCGAATTCGAACATATCTAATGCATTAATCGGTCCCAAGTCTAAAGCTCACAGAAAAACGCTGTTGACAAAAAACAAAAAGTCGTCAAGTAAATTAGCAAGATTTTTAGAGTGAATATATGGATATTTAGGTATTTTATGGGTTCAACTACGAATGAAAAAAAAACCTATTTGAACAATCTCATGAACTCGTTCAAACAACACATTCTGGAACCAACAATTGGGAGTGAAATCACCCAACTGGTTGTTCGGATGTAGGTCAGTCGGAGAATAAATTGAAACATCATTGTTTGTACGTTTTGTGACCCAGTGAAAAAGAATCCCACTGTGAGGTGAACATTTTTTTTGCAACGCAGTTGAATCATCCCTATCATTGTCCTGGAATTTTTGAACATTCGTGGGTATTATCCCGAATGAATGTGGTCCATAAGAACGCAAGAACCTCACAAGAAATCAATCACTGCTAAAAATGAGAAATGACTTCCGAATGAATAAAAATGGAGAATTCAAGGAAGAATTTGTGTGACCAACCGCATAACTTTACAGGAGAGTAATTAAGAGTAGCAATGCCCGCAGCTTTGAGAGCAGGAAAATCGACATTCTGCTCTGGTTCGCAATGGAGGAAAACATCACCAAATTCCAATAAAAATACATAAAATGGACATGAATGACTTAGCATACACAAATTTTCAATGTAGTACAAAAACGACAATAATTACGATCGAATATATTGAAAAAAAAAATACATTTCCCATTGTTCTCCCCAACTTCCTGGTACTCAAATCCTGAAGTTCAATTCAAATTTTTTCAAAATGCTAATATTTACCTCGAGGATTCCTTCTGTCGGAGAAAATGCTCGCTAAAAATAGCTTGGACAGCTCATCCCACTAAATTACTCGAAAAGAAAACCTAAAGCCATCTGGTTCTATGGATGCCCCGCTAAGTTTAGACGACTTCTGCCTGAGAACTGTTGCCAAAATGATGTTCGAAAACAAATTTTGACTTGCCGGATATTTCCGAATCCAGTCTCTGATGGTGAAAGGACAGAAGAAAGCCCCCTCAAAACTTTTCTTTGGAAAATAAAGGTCTCATGGTGTGGTTTTTGGCTTCCTGGATATGTCCGAATTTTGCCATGGTACAAAAAGACATGGGGCAGTCTGAGAGGGTCTACTCGACAAATTTGACTGTATACCCTTCTGGGCTAGGATTCATGAAACGTTATCCAGGAAAATCAACAATGGTTAGCGTCATTGGTTATGCTATAGACTATGTGATGCTAGGAGATTCCGGACGAGAAAATTGTTTAGCAAACCTGGTTCTGCCTGGTTAATCGTTCATGAATCCTAGCTCTGGATATTCCCATAGGATTTGAAAGGAGTAAAACTGAACCAGTCACTCCGCATTACTTTCATCGCATGCACGACCGCAGGCGAAAAACTGCCAACTGTTTGCATTTCGGCCGGATTTCCAATTCGTTGCAGCGAATGAGGTCAAAATGACAAGCAAAAAAGCATTTGCGAAACAAGTGGTATGCGGACCCGGATCGTCGCACTTCCTCCCGTCCACTAAGACTTGTTAGCCGCTTCACCTGATCCTGTGCTTGTCCATATAGCGGTAGAAGGATGACGATAGCTGCGAATAGCATCAGTCGGGGAATTCCCAGGCGCCCAGCTGAATGGGGAGGATCTATGGGGCCACGCCCCTGCGTACATGTAACCAGCCATGCAAAGCCAGACGCTGCGCATCGCCGCCAACCACACCGGGTGGAGCAGCGCCCCGGCGTGCGCTTATACCGCCATGGCCCCAATCTCATTGCGCATATCACCGCCGGCCACCGCGAAAAAGATCTGAATTGTATGGCTGGAGGTAAGCACCAATGCATGGGTAAAGGTGTCGCCGTGGACCAGAGTGCGATTACCTTACCATCTAGGTAACAAAACCAAGAAGAACTCGTTTAGCCGCAGAAAAAAATTAAAGACGACTGCCACGTTGTCTTCGTGTTCGGACTTTCACCACACTCTGGCCCAGGATACAGATTTTGAGATTGAGATTACCGAGCGTAAGCGTGTTTACACAAGTTTTAACAACGGGTAAATTGGTGTGTTGCTTTTACTTGTTTACCCGGGGTAACCTAGTGCATCCAAGGCCAGCTGGACCTGTTCGACACGCTGATTTCAGCGGTATACATAAAATGTTTCAAAATGGCCTGGAACCCGTTTTTCTGGACAGTTTCTGTAACAGTTTGCTGAACCGAATTGACGTGTGAAGCTATTGATCTTATCGAACACGTCATGACTTGTTAGTGAACGCTGCAGCCGTGGGGGGCAGCCAGCCCACATGGATCGCTCCGCCCAAACGCTCCACGGAATCTGCATTTCGGACCCCCTCAAAAACATGGTTTTCGTGATTTTTGGTGACTTTTGATGTACACTACTAGGCTCAGCATGGTGAAGGACCAAGAACGAGGTGGGACATCCTGTTCAAAGGAAGTGTAAACAAAAAACCGAGAGAGTAAAAGATTGCAGTTTAGGGAAGATTGATGCTCAACTGTAGTTACCAACTATTTCAACCTTTCGGGAGTACCGCAGCAGGAAGAATATTCAATAATGTGGTGAAGAAACGAGAGATTTAAGGATAAAAGGACCAATTAGCTGGGCAGATGGACCGCAGAACACAGTGTCGGTTGTTCTGATTTTCTGCTGCGGTCCTTCCGAAGGTTGGCTTGAGAGTGCCATGAGTTCTCTAAGAATAAAGCCAGAAAATTTTCAAAGAAATGTGAGAAAATTCTATCCATGCATTTGTCTTTCATCTTTATCTTTATTTATCCAGGAACCCTGATGCACGCTTTTCAATTTTTTGATTCTTGAGTAATGCCAATCTATGTACATCAAATCTCTTTGGAATTAATGAAATGGTGTCTTCCATTTCAGCTTTCATATTCCGCATAACGTGGAATGATTTAGCTGGGATGTAAGGATTGTACTTGAAAGTAAACCTTGCTTCTCCAACAACTCCGACTGCTTTCTTCTTAAATGTTTCGATGATTTTTATTGCTAGAGACAAGTTAAGATCACTAGCTTTTATACTATGAAGCCAAGGTCACCGTCAAATTGTAACGCATGTCAATTTACTACATTTGCCCTGCCCTGCCACGTAACTGTTCCCTTCCGAACGCACGAAGCCAGTGAATATACCGGTCCAGCGGTGGGTGCGACTAGTTTCCAGGAAACATGCAGCGAGATTCACAAACACATCCCAATATATCCACAGAAAATACAAAAGTACAAAAGCTCTTGAATAAATCTGAGAAATTCGTTTTAGAATCCTTCCCTAGCTATTTTTACACCGCTTTAAAAATTTGATCGGAAGTTATCACCACAAGAAAACAGCTTCTAAAGAAAATTTGTGGCTCAGTACCTCTAATTTTTCGAGACTCTTGATCTACTTTTGCTTACACTTGCCCTCAGTTCCTCTAGATTTTCACGCTCCCTTCGACCTAATACCTCACATCGGCTTCACTGTAATCCTTCCTTCCAACCGTTTCCGAAGTGCCTGTGGATCTTGAAAATTTCAAACTCTTCCCATGAGATAGTTTACATCAGTTCCTCTACAGCTAGTGTCTAAAAACTGGCTTACAAGATCTCGTCAACGAGCAGTGGTTCAACGAACCTGACAGTTCGAGACAAATGGTTTCCAGAGAGCAAATGAGCAGATGAGATGAAGCTTCGATAGCACTGTACTATGGCTACTGAATGAAGCCCAAACAATAAGCGGCGCGGCTTAGCAGACGGGCGGAGGACGCCTGAGGCAATTATTTTTCGGAACGACAGTAGGCATAGACTCTTTGAGGCAGTCTGCGAAGAGTGTCTACTATCCTCTTCAACAATTTTCACATACGAGGGTGGGTTGAAAAGTTTCCGGAATGACCACAATATAGTTGCTGTTTCCCAAAGATTTTTATGGCATTGTATTGATAAGTCCCTCATATGAAAACACTAAGAATGTCAAGTCGATCTGACAAAGAGTCCGTTTCTGACAAGCAGTTTAATCCAAGCAACTTGGAATGCACTCAGCTATCGATAGAGATGGAGTTCAGGCGGTCACAATATCGTTTTATTTGGACGGGAAAACGGAAAGGAAATCAAATCGCATTAGCATGCCGGTGACAGCACACCATCCTCTTCATTTCCCAAACTTAGTTTTTAGGTTTGGAGAATAGAGCGTAGCTACACGCGAACAGAAAGTGAACCAAGCGCAGAACGTTGAAGAAAGGCCACTGTTCCAAAAATTATATATAAAATGCCTGACGTCGTCTTTGCGGGTGGCAATCAAAACTGTACGAAATCGAGAAGCTTCTGGGCATCCCTTATGTACAATAAGTCTTTATTTCACAAGAGATAATAAGTCTAGAAAACTTTTTGAAAAGGCGGTGCCGCATTTCCACAATCCTAAAAAGAACATATTCCAACGATAAACTTAGCCTCCTGTTTTGAACAGTTACCTTGGACTGAAAAAGGAAGCCATAGCTGAAAATGAAGCCTAGATTTAGTACTACGCTCTGGATATATGACAATGTTCGAAACTTCGAATGAGACCACAAAATAGGGTCCGAAGAAGGAAAGGTCCATTTATTGCCGTGCAGTGGTGGTGGTACCTGTTTTCGCTCCCACCGAGGGAATTTTGCTAAATATTGGAGAAGGTGTCACTTTGTCACATCGACCAAGATTTTTGAAAGAATTTGAAGTGGGAATTCTAGCGAAGTGCCCTTGTCTGCTCAAGTAAAACGCCTTTGCATCTGCATGACAGTATGACCGTTTTAAAAATACCGATGCCTCGGCGGAAACCTGTGAGTATCGAGTTCGAAACTTCTCCCTGTCAGCTTATCTTTCTTTTTTGACTTCATCGTACTCCTGCTCGTCCATGGAAATCAAATCTCTCCTGTCTAAGGAAAGATTATGGTTATGCGACGAGCGAATTTTAGCTGTGGGCGGTTATTTTGTCTGCTTCACAGAAGAGGATTGTAGGGGAAGAACGGATGGCATGGAAGAGATCGGACAAAATGCGTTGAGCTCCCATGGGAATGGGCAAAAATATGAACTTTTGAGTGCACGTGATTTCTTTCGTTTTTATTGTCATTCCGGAAACTTTTCAACCCGCCCTCGTAATATTGCAACGTCATTTCAAGACAAGAGATTCCTAATCTGAGCGTGAACTTAAAAACAAGCATTGAGTGTATTGCAGTATTGCTTTATTCCTTTTCGAATGTTTTCACATGTCCCCTGCCATGGTACACACCTGCAGTGGTAGTCGCGGTCGCTCCGATACAGTGCTGGTTCCTTCGCTGACGCCACCTCGCGACCGCAGGGCAGCACTCTTGCTGGCGCGCTTGCAGGAGTGCTGCTGGCTCTCTGGTTTTCTCAGGTCCTGACACGTTTTGCCATAGTTTCAACAAGTTCGGACGGAAAACGAAGGTTAAAACAAATCAAAGTACATACACGTGATGCGCGTCAGAACATGTCAAAGCAGCTGAATTACCGCAATGAAACCGTGTTGCTGCGGTTGTTCTGAGCGGCTGCGAGGCGGTATCAGCGAAGGGACCAGCAATGAATCAGGACGACCGCGAGTATAGTTGTAACTCGGACAAGCCTTCGCTGAGATGATCTTTCCCAAACACGCATTCTGCACTTCCTTGATGATGCTGGGTATGCATCAGCCGCACGTTACATGCATGCAGCCGTTTGCGAGGGATAAAGATCTGCCAATGCAGCATGCATAGACTCAATGAAACAATCTCGCTACAAACGCGAGTAACCGCGAGGCCTCAAGCTCGTGCGCCTCGTCTGAGCTGTATCAAGGCTGCGACAGAGCCTATCCTTCATCATGTAGACGCACGTGCGTTAGACGTACCGTCTCTCTAAAACGACGAATCCGCCGAAGCGGTTGAGGGTCCAGAGACGGCGCAGCTGTGACGTGGGCGACTTGGCAGTGAGCAAATGGCTACAATATAGCACAGCACAGTATATATGTACGTCGCAGCCACGGCGCCCATGAATCTCCGACCGCGTCAGCGGCCCCGTCGTATCGAATAGACTGTACGTGTAAAATTTGGGCGTCAAATATGCATACTCAAAATGCTCTCGATTTAGGTTCCGGAAGATGTTCTATGCGCTCTTCCTTGATGACGAATACATATGTACTTGCAATTCCGCAAACGTACGCACCTCACTTGTGTCTGCTCGATATATTCTCCACCTCAACACATTCCCCCTCATATATACTACCACACGTATGACGTACGCACGCGCTAATTATAAATAGACCTTTACCTTGTAATCGCGGTAAATATGAACAGTGGTCCGCTGATGCGCTCCAAGACACATTCGCTGAACCAGCCAATGTTGCTTGGAGCGCGTCAGCCGAGCATCTTTGTGTGCGAATGACGATGTTGTGCAGACGAAGAAGCTTCAGTAGCAGGAGCCTCGAGGAGGACAAATCAGATGGCCGCTTCTCCTAACGTCGATATATTGATTAAGAGTAGAGGTGGGTCGTTTGGGTAAAATGGAGTTGGGGGGGGGGGCCACTTGGTATTGGTCGATAATATGACCTGTCCTACACGTTTTGACGTGTTTGCATTTCAGGTAACTATTGTACGTTAGGATAGCTAACAAGTCAAAGCGTTCTAAATGTGTCAGCTAACAAGTCGGAACGTGTAGGACAGGCCTAGTTATCGACTTTTGTTAGGTGCCCCCCCCCCAACTCCATTTTACCCCAAGTTTGTACCAGGACCTGGTAGTGTAGCAGTCTAGTAGTGGTATTGTTGGTAGCTTAGGGGCCTCTAGTTGTGTATTATTTGTTACGCGGAAGGTGGATTCACGCATTCTGACGCAAGCCAGTCGTGCTACCAGCCTATGCGGGTTGTAGTTCCACCTGTATCTTGCCGCGAAGTTGCTCCGCCAGTGCGTTGATTCTGAGGTCTCCTATCCACTGACCAATAGCATCCCCGAGAAACCCCGGCAGGTATGTTTTAGAAAGAAAAGGGACTAGTAGTTGTACCGGAAACACAAGGATGAGAAGTACTTCAGCGCTCATGGCGCAATGACCGCATCTATGGCCGTGTGAAGATGTGCACACAGTCAATTGCGAGTAAGAGTCGCATGATTTGTAGGCGTTGCACAGGAGCTAGTTTGAATAGTATCGCCTTTACATTGTGTTTAATGGCCTCCTTTCATAGCACAGAATGAATTCCAGAACCTAACATAGTTAATTTTACTAGGAGCAGCGTTTTTCTCTGGCTCAAAGGTACGATATGTCGACCCACTAGAAGGTGAGATTTCGAAAAGCCACTCGTGGTTTAGGCGGATAATAAAGTGAACTCACCGACTAAAAATTTTCCCTATCACATGGAAATGTTGTTTACAAACACCATGACCGGGTAACAAAGCTATCAGGTTGGTGCGAAATTAATCCCCGAAACGGATAGTCAATCCAAAATGATGTAGCTCGGCTCAAACACAACTTTGTTGCTCGAGATAGTATCTATCAGATTCAATACACTTTTGTCAAACGGTTCCATAAAGGTTTGTTGAGATCAAAAGATTTTAAGAAATTTCGGGAAGCGATTTCGACGTGCTACACATCAGGAAATGCTGCTGTCGCAGGTTTGCATCGAGAGCTTGGAACAAGTGAAATCCGCAGGGGAGAGGTCTGGGAATAAGGAGGATGAGGGAGAATTTTAATGCTTAACTGCTTCAATTTTCGCAGGGTGAGTTTTGAAGGATGATTTCTAGCGTTGTCCTGAAGTAGGAGCTGGAAACTTCTGTTTACTACTGCCGGCCACATTTGTCGCAAATATTCAGATCCAAGTCACAATAGTAGGTATCTGCCGTAACGGATTGACCAGGTTGCAGGAGGCTATAGTGGTTAACATCTTCACAACACCATCAAACTCTCAACATCACTTTTTAGGATGATAATCGGGCTCGGGAAAACCTGGAGAATGTTTATCTAGCCATACATATCCACGTTTCTTATTATCGTACAGCAACCGCTTTTCATCTACGATTATCACACAGTCTAGAAATGGCTCGTTTCTTTCTTTGGCGAACGGGTAAATTAGAAACCATCACATCGCCCGCATAAGGGCAATTTGTACTAGATGCGACTATCAGGAGCACGCATCCATTTGCGAAAGATTTTCGATGAAGACCGATAAACGCGGCATGCAATTCTCATTGAAAAAAAAGCCCGGCCATCCCGTGGCCGTAAACGCGTGCGACTGAGCTGCGACTGCGATACGACTAGTCCCTAATCTTCATCGTATAGATCGCACGCGCATCCGTCGTACGCATCCAGTATAAATTGCCCTATAGAGGAATGTCCATGGTGCCATTGATTGGTCGTCTGATATCGAGTCCATGCAAAGGATGAATAGAAGTCTGGATAGTGCAGAGCCTTTATGAACTCCCACACAAACTTCGAACGGTGGTGATTTTCCTTCAGCACATCAGACTGAGCCAACTGAGTCAATCATACGTATTCCTACGGGATTCCATGCGCACGCAGCGAGAGCCAGATCAGCTCACGGGGAATCCTGTCGAGGGCCTTCTTGAGGTCGAGAAAGGCTAGGTGCACAGTCTTCCTCTTCTCCCTATGCTTTTCACACAGCAGTCTGACTGCGTGTATTGCTTCTGTTGTGCCTCATTTCTTGACACCCATACATTGGTTCTGTGTAACTTCAATGATGTGTCAAGTCGGCTATCTAGAATTTGTTCAAAGATCTTCATCGTATGACACAGCAACTGGTCGGTACATTGTGCGATGACTTAGGCATACCTGTGGAGTCGAAAGTAGTGGAAGTTCCCCACGTCCGAGTTTTTGGTGGTCGCTTTGATCAAATTTGAGGGGAAGGTCCCAATGTGAACGATCACTTCGCCTTGAGCATTCTAAGTTTTCAATGGAATGCATTTAATAAACTAGCATGTTGTTGATAGTTAGCATCAGTACTGATTTTTCGAGCAACCCTTGTGGATAATCGTCTCGATGTATCACAAATGGGGCGTCCGAAACGAGGGGCAACTTCAAGGCCAAAGCTTCTCTGTACAAACTGGCAGACCACGACGGTGCTGTCCTTTCAGGAGTAAAGATTTCCCTATGGGCGTCATTTGTTCCTAGGCTCTTGAGCCACATTTGACCCATGATTGAAGTCGAACTGTAGTCGGTGGCAATGAGGTTCATTCTTTTCGAAAATGAGAGAGGATCCATTTGCGATTTTGCGAAGTAGGCCGCGTAATTCGTCAAGCCCGATGAGGAGCAAAATCGACACATAGTAAAAGGAGCACTCGGAGTCAAACGTCAGAAACGGGGTTCGCAGTGGAGTTTCGGAGAGATCGTAGCACACGTCACTGTGGTTGACATCTTAGTTTGATTACATCTTTGCAATGAGTTAGGCCCACGGAATAAAAAGAATGCAAATTTTGCAAAGTTTTCTGAATTTTCTGTTTCAACTCAGAACACCAAAAACAAATTTCTGATCGCATCTGAAACTTGCTTTTTCAAAAGCTTGTTGACAACTTGTTTTCACACTTCCTTGTCGACAAGTTGTCCGTCCAAAAGCTTGTCGACAACTTGTTTCCAAACAACGGAAGTGTGAAAGCAAGTTCTCGACAAGCTTCTGGGTGGACATTTTGTCGGCAAGGAAGTGAGAAAACAAGTTGTCGACAAGCTTTCGAGAAAGCAAGTTTCAGATGCGATCAGAAACTTGTTTTTGGGGTTCTGAGAAAGAAATTGATTTGTATATTGCCACACGTTATTATATTCACCTGCGTTAAAGGCAGCGCCCGCGGAAATCCTCGCGTTGGAGATTTCCTCGAATTTCGGGGTTTTTCGGGACGGTGAACTCATAGGCAGGGATGAGTTTACCGTCCCGAAAAACTGCGTGAAAGAGGCGAGAAATGCAAGAATTAAAGGCGCTCTTCACCATGTGTCGAAAGTGCGGACGAGTGCTCCGCCGTCGGGTGGGCGTGCCATCCCGCCGCGAAACCCCGTGAATGGTACGCATTGCGCGTGTCCGCTGCCCCAGACCACCCACGGCGATGGCGTTAACTGACGCGTCGGGCGTTTGAAAGGCCGGCGTGGCCGCGACAGCGATTCCTGTTTCTCTGCAGGTAGCTCATCATTCGTTGTGTTCTTCAAACATTTGTGATGTGCTCACTCTCTACTTTACCACCCATACCTCAGCTCCAAGTCGAGGATTTCGGCTGATGCTGCCTTTAAGAATTCTTCGCGTATTACACGATTGGCGGCGAATGAACAATGCTTTATTGCGATGTAATTTGACATGTTCTAACTTAACACAGATTTATTTTCGTCTGAGATTTGTTTCTTTCTAGAAGTTGACAGTTTTAAGATGAGCAGAATTCTCCATAGACGATCACACTGCAATATATCTTTATACTTACATGACTTTGAAAAACTTGAACCTGGTTTCTGCCTTTATTCTGGTGCGCATATCTAATTGTACAAATCGGATCAGAAATTGGTCCAGGTTAGAATAGCTCGGAAGTGCGACGTAGGAAATATACAAGCTAACTGCTCCACTCGTTTTGGATTCGAAAAATATGGATTTCAAAACTTACTCCTCAAAAACGAATAATATCCTGAGACAATCAGAATTAATGTGAGAACTGCTAAGATAACACCAAACATTTTCACTTTTCGAACAAGGTACCTGAAGAGAGTGCGGCTCCAATAGTTATCCATTTATCCCAAAGATCAAGGAATATTTGGTTATCAGGCCACTCACTTTCTACCTGCTTTACTTAGGTATGGTTCTCTGGGAATGGTTGCAATGCGTCCTCCCTGACCCGGGTACTAAAAAGAAGATCTTAGTTAAAGGTAGATCTGGATGGAACATTACAGCTAGCTCGTCACATTTTTTTTAATTTCTGACGTGAAAATTCAGCCAATTTCGTTTGCCATATCAAAAAACTGCGGAATTCCCCAACTGCTATTCAAGAGCTCTAATTCTACCTCTGCCGCTTGCTCTTGCAAGATTTGTTCAAGTGCTCACCGACAGCAGTACAAGACTTACAACCTTTAAAGTTTTGATGTTCAAGACAAACCCGGCACGCTAATCTGAGAGCTGAAGGAAGGGCATTTGAAAGCCGAAAAATCGAAGAATTCAGTTCCTTTATTTGTTTGATTTTTGAAATTTTCTCAAGAAATGTCAGAATAGCAAAATAGCAAACGATCAGAGGGCCACGTCAAGAGCGCATGCTACACATTCGCGCGGATCCAGCACCCTGGAGTCTCCTATAGACGGTCGTCGTTGTTTTTCTGTTTACGCCCGTGTTAACAAAAGCTTCCATAACCGAAAGATGTTAAATTTTTGTGGCTGAATTTTCGTTACCGTCGATTATTGCTTGTTAAACGGAAACATTTAATCTTTTTGAATAGAAAAGTGGAAAACCTGATCGAAGGGCACGGTGAATGCAGGCCTGAAAGAAGCAGATCAAGCTAAATACATACGACTACAGCATAAATAGTGCATATTGTCATTATTTAGCGTTTCTCAGTCGGAAAACGGCGCCGCTGTTACGCAGGTTTGCTATGGTTCTGACAAGGGCTGAATTAAAGTGTCAAGTCTAAGGATTGGCCGGTCCTTAACTTGACCCCTTCCACCTGTGATGTAGGATCATCGATTACATAACACCTTTAATAAATATAGTTTATCCCTCTGAAGTCCGCCGCCGGACCAGCAGGCGGGAGAAGGGGTGTGCCTGACCAGGAAACGGGGGAACTGAAGTATGCCTGGCCGGTTTACGGCTTAACCGACGTTTTCAGATGTTGCCTGAACATTTTACGGGTCAACAGCCGAATCGGCTCAATTTACGGGTGTTGCCTGATCAGATTCCGGGACTGTATTTCCTGACCAGTTTCCGGGTGTTGCCTGGCCAGCAGGCAAGCACGTCTGCTGGCCAGGCAACGAGACCCGGAAACTGGTCAGGCGGCGGACTTCAGAGAAGAGGAAAGGGAAGGGCTGCCGGTCACCGGGCCATCTCACTCTCATCTGATGACTGGCTCCGCCCACATTAACTCATGGGCTCGACAAAAGCATATTAGTCCTAACGTAGCAACAAAGAATAATATGGTGAAAAGCGTTGCCTGCGCCAGTCGCGAGCAAAATTGCTGCTGGCGGTCAACACCAGGGTCTGGATCATTATCCACTCAATCCTGAGCTTGAGGAAATGCTTGTGCTATCTGACAACAGTTGCATCACAGAGTACAGATGTAGCACCAGGTCAGGAATGGCTATTTGAAGGAAGGGTGATGATGCTTTATTCAAGTGGCCGGGCATTAATAGCAAGTTGTGTGTTGCCTTATGCAGGTTGTGGCCCTTAACACCATTTTGAAAATCCATCTCTTTTCCTTAAAATCTATTTTTGCTATGTTATGCATATTTCAGGTGCTTATGTATGAGCTCTACGCTTTGTGCGTCACCGTAGATTCGTAGAGCGGATTTACATTCTCCAGGCCGGTGATCACTGTGTTGAATACTGCGTACTACATAGCATAGCCATTATACATGTGACCGAATCGAATATATTCGACGGGATTTTCGAATATTCGAATACTTCATTCATTCGNCTGCTGGGCAGAGACACGGAGGAAAGCCGATACGTCGTGATCGCACGCTGCCTTGAGAGGTGCAGTATACATGTGACCGAATCGAATATATTCGGCGGGATTTTCGAATATTCGAATATTCGAATAATTCAATCATTCGTTTTTTCAAAAAATGAGCATATTCGAATTATTCATTCATTCGGTATTTTTAAAAAATGGGTTATTCGAACTATTCGTTCATTCGAGTTGTTCGTAATGAGAGTTATTCGAATAATTCGTTTATTCAGGTGCGTAGGAAAACCAAAATTCGAATAATTCGTTCATTCGACCGTCTAAAAGTGGCAAACTCGAAATATTCGTTCATTCAATTTGGCACACTTGACATCCGAATCATGATGGTGTGATGGATATTAGAGAGAGTCATAAACATCGACTAACAAGGTCATGCCTCAAAGACTCGTTGCGACCCCCGACAATTCCCGCAAATCGCCTAATGAGGTCCTGATATGTCCCGAGGCCGACCTTTGTAGGTGCAAGTAACGAAGGTTGATAATGGCGCCCAGGAACGCATATTAGAGATGATATAAATACAGAGATACATAAATACAGAAGAACAGTCCACTTCTTAAGATGAGGAAGAG
This sequence comes from Ancylostoma ceylanicum, assembly GCA_000688135.1. Lineage (NCBI taxonomy): Eukaryota > Metazoa > Nematoda > Chromadorea > Rhabditida > Ancylostomatidae > Ancylostoma > Ancylostoma ceylanicum. The sequence goes on along the minus strand of JARK01001355.1, from coordinate 2,116,463 downwards.
GAGATACTTTAAATGATCTGGTTCCCTTTGAGGCTGTGCTGGAGCTTCAACATGTAGATCCTCTTATATAAATCCTGGTAGTGCAACAAAATTTTCTAGAGCGCAGACATGGGGGGCCGTNGGCCTAGTTATCGACTTTTGTTAGGTGCCCCCCCCCCCCAACTCCATTTTACCCGGTCGTTTTCTCATTCTGTCGTTTTTTTTTGTTTTTTTTTTTAAATTGAATTTTACTATAACACACCATCGTTTACTTCTTGCCCCTGTACCCGCCTAAACTTGCCGTTTCAGAGGTCGGCAACAGTTTAAAAATTACTGTTCTTCTGGTTTCATATCGAAAATGGTGAACTAATTGGTACGATCGTAAGGTAATGCGAATGTTCGGACTTTCGATGGTCTTTCCTTCAGGTATTCATTCGATCCACTTATTTTTTTCGCCGATAATTCTTATTAGTTTTATTTTAGTTTCACAAGAAGATGAAAGAAAGAAAAAACAACGATGAAAGCATACGCCATCTGTTAACATCAAACGGAATGCCGTCGAATTTAGTAAGTAATAGTATATCACCCTATTATCTCCATTTTACTTTCAATTTCTTCGAGTTTTTAGCTGTTTGCACCAGCTTTTGGTCTTCTCATCGATCCACATACCTGTGTATGTATTTTATTGAGGATTCTTCCCCAGAACTATTTCTCTTCCTTATTTTATTGATTTCCAACCTAGGGAATGAGCTTATTTTCTGAGATTATCATGACTTTTTACTAATATTCGGGAGTGATGATATTTGTTTCATCCAGGAGCAGTCATTGCACCTCTAGACGACAAGAATGTTTGCATAGTCTTTCCAAAAATTCCTTTTCTAATGCTATATGCCCATCTGCTGAGCCACACCGCGCCTCCTAGTATGTATTATCATACGTGCTGCGACGTGGCTCAGTCGACGTACAGTGCTGCGTGAGGCAAGGATTTTTTGGAGCAACTGTACAGTGGCGGTCAATCATTCTTGTATCATAGAATACCGCCAGTCTGAGCTGCCGCGCCGCAGCACTGATACATATGTACAGACTGTATGCATACTACGGCACGGTAGAGCAGACGGGCGGTATTTTGTGATGGAAGGATGATTGACTGCCACAGTACCTGTTTCAGATTTCTTTTTTGGAGTGAATACCTCCCTCTATCCACGTTTTTAGGTAAGGCGGCCCGAGCAACAACATCTTCAGTATTTTAGCGAGGAAGTTGCACCGGTGGTTTAGTTTTTACCCATTTTACTATTCCTATCGACTACCACTTGACTGTAAATTCTTTATACTCCAATGTTACGGTTATCCTAGTTAATATTATGTCTGAATAAATTATTTTATTTTAATGGTTGTAATGATAGATCCATAGTAGTTGACATCAATATTTTGAAAGTGACAAACATCGGTAAGACTTGACGCATTTACGAGAATCCATGGCTGTGCAAAAACCAAAACATCATGACATAGGGCCTATCCATCTTGCTGAGGGTACCGTCTATCCGAAACGACGAGTCCGCCCAAGCGGTCGAGGCGGCCAAGCTTGCCACCACTCCACGTCATCATATCTAATCTGTGTATCACGCTTCATCGTTGTCTTTCTGATATCAAGCAATGATCCGGCTGTGACGTGGACCGCTTGGGCGGACTCGTCGTTTTGGATTCACTGTACAAGGTGCACCTGTGGTTGAGACCCGCAGCACGCGCTGCACCATGTGCAAGCTGGCACCCTGGGCTGGAATTCATGAACGCAAAACTAGACGAAACCAGGTTTGCAAACCAATTTCGCGTCCTGCGCCTCTTAGCTCTAAATAATCTATAGGATAGCCAATCCCGCTAACCATCGTTGGATTGCGTAGCTAGCGTTTCTTAAATCCCAGTTCTGATTATCTGCGCATCCACACATTTTGTTGTGTGCACATTCTGCTTTGCTCACTCTCGTGCGACCCATCCACCCCCTGTTTTGCGGGAATGCAGCGTATTTATACTTATAAAAGGCAGTGTGGACAAGCTCCACGATCGGTCAATTCACGCTGTGAGCAAATCGTAGACTTCGCACCTGGCGCTCTTTCAAGCTTTAGCACTCCACACGTCAAGCTTTCCGAACAGGGGGTGAGTCCAACGCGGTGGGTGAGGATGAGCGTCGTTATTGGAGCTATGCAGTCCTTCCGAAACAATGGAGCCGATGAGGCGATCAGGAGATTCAGAGGCTGCACGGTGGGCTTGGTGGACTTGGCAATATGTACACATCAGTTTGATAGACTTTTGTCGTTGTATTCAGTTCTATGTTTAGATATTTACAATCCTTTCTACCATTTTATCACCTTTACTACCGTAACCTTTCCATTCGGCGAGTTTTTTTTTTCATTATTTTCATTCCAAATAGCCAAGGCCACAGCCGCGCTGCCTCTGGATTCCTGACTGCGTTAGCGGTCCCGTCATTTCGGATACACTAATACAATATAGTCTTTCCAAAAAATACTTGCCTCCCGCTAAACTGCGCGTCGACTGAGCCACGTCGCAGTACGTAAGATAATGCATAGGAGGCGCGACGCGGCCTAACAGACGGGCGGTGGATGCCGGGTGCAAGTATTTTTTGGAACAACTACATACTCTTGGATCCACAGAATCGTTCCCCGTCAGGCTGTCCGTGGCCGACTCAAAACGAATCAATGCAACATACAGTCGTTCCAAAAAATACTTGCCTCCGGCATCCACCGCCCGTCTGCTAAGCTGCACCGCGCCTCCTATGCATTATCATACGTGCTGCTGCGACGTGGCTCAGTCGACGCGCAGTGTAGCGGGAGGCAAGTATTTTTTGGAACGACTATACATTTTTCGCGTGGATGTAGCTGAAGCAGAATGTGTGTTAAGATGAGCGAAAATCAAGATCAAGTATTTCTCTTATTCTGTTCAGATTGTTTTCAATGGCTTCCAAGGGTAATAGGTATACCTGTCAAGTGTGTGGCCAGAAAGCGCGAGATGTTGAGGTCCGGTGGACGTTTAAAAACAGGCACCAGATTGCTGCCATGATTTCGGCACTACTTGCCAGCTATAATGGAAACAGCGAGCTGTTGAAGGTATTGTATGAACGGTGCACCTACAAACGTATGAAGTTCTGCCACCAACACTTCATTGATGCAGTGAGTTAAGTTGAAAGTCTCTGTTATATCATTGTGAAAAAAGAAACTTGACAGGCACAGTTCATGGGCGCAGAAATGATGTTGGCTGGATTCAAGTTTGCACAACCCGATGATGCCTTGTTTGGAAAAACGTTTGCGACAGTTCGGTTGCAGGACATCCCAGCCTCTTTGCTCGACCAGCTGAACGCGTACGTGCAGCAATTCGATGTAAGAATCCGCTACTTGTTATATGGATTGTGTATCACGGTGGAGCTCGGTTCTTTTCGCGCACTAGTTCACTACACACGTTGCATAGAAGTTGAATTAAGAGGAATTAAAGAGCTTTAGGGTGGAGAGTCCCGTTTCCTTCCATGATACGCATTCATTATTGGAGACTCCAGGGTCGAAACCAGGGATGTCACTTTAAGAAAATTGATCTTTTTTCCTGAATCGATGCAAATCGCAGTTCGTAACCGAACGTCCAGGAATCACTGATGGGATCGGGAAAATTCCAACTCGTTCATCGCTAGGGCATTCCTGATTAGTGTTTCTGAAGTGGATATGGTGGATGGGTCTATCCGTTTCCGTCGAGAAATCGTAATGTTGCCTGCTTTTCTCGCCACCCTCTCCAGTTGCTCTGCAATTTTTCGCGACCTTTTCCTCTCTGTAGCTCTTCCAACTATCGGCACCAGTGGAAGAGACTGTACTGCCGTGAAGTGTAGACATAAACAAGTCTTGTATAATTGCACCCCAACCACTACTACTACCTTGTCGTCACTTACGATTCAGTTATGAAATCTTGACCATTTTTTTGTAGATCGTACATCGTAAAAAATTCGCAAAAAAAAAGACCGTCAATTGTATTCACGGACATCTCTGGTCAAAACCTGGTCGTAAGCGCCACACATTCATGTTCTCTGATTACTAAGGATATAGGAAACTCTAACGCTGACTGTGAAGGATGTTGCGCAGTTCATGCAAGATTCTATCAAAAGGTACTACACCGCTTCGGGATGGCTGAAAGGAAGCATGAACAAGCAGGACAAGGAGGAAAAGAAGGTAAGGCGAAAAGTCGTGAAAGAAACGGTTAGGGACGAGAAAGACATTGCCCAGGTTATGCCAGAGCATGTAAATTTGCAAATGAAGAACATATTTGGAATTTGTTCAGACTGGCTGCGAAGAGAGTTGTGCGCGAGAAGAGAGCGTGGAAATGGAAGAAGAAACATTTTTTGAGGCCTGTCAAGTAAAGGCGGATGCGGAACCCGACCAGTGGGAAATGGAATCTTGTCACGGCATTCCTTTGTCTTCCCTGATATCCTCTTCTGATGTGAAGGTGTTTAGTTACAGTCATGGAGTTAAACGTTAGTTCTCTTAACCATAACTTTCAGGACAACTCACAGTTTTCACCAATGGTTGACTCCGCTGATTGTAGCAGTGAGGCATCTGAAACACCGGATGATGCCGTAGATCTTCCAGAAGCGGACCCCTCCCTCTTGAATGGGTTTTTCATTGTGCAAGGGGTTATGTTAATGCAGCTGTTCATGGTGTGCCAGCAATGCAGTGCAAGGTTATCCCCCGGCAAAGTACGGTTAACAGCGGTGGGAACAGCCCCTGTGGTAGAATACTACTGCCCACGTTGCTCTGTAGATAAGGGAGATATCAAATGTTGGGAGGGGCAACGTCGCAGCGTTAACCACACCCGGAGGGTTCGTTTCTGGGAAACATCCTCACTGTGATATCAGCCGTCGTAACAGGAACACCATTTTGGGTGAGATTCATCGCATTGGATTATCTACACAGTATTTGTGTAGGTACAATGTTTATAAAATACGAATAGTATATATCTCAGGAGCTGCAACAGTGGGCAAAGCAACTACGCCTCTCGTTCATCTCAAATTCCTTCTTCTACAAGTGGTTCTTCCATTGCAAGCCATCTATAGAGAATGTGTACGTCTCCCATCAACAAAACGTATTTGATCTCATACGACGGAAATATGCGGTATAAATTGAGACATTCAATACAGTAGGGCAATACATATGACAGTCAAAGCTCTATATTCAAGGGAAAGGGGCTTCACCTGACCTCCGGTAGTTCATTCAACAGCCGAGGAAGAAATGGGATCATTGGTAATGTCGCTGTGGCAGATTTAAAGACACGGCTGGTGCTTCACACAGAGGTTCTGCATCGATTAGGAAAAAGTATGTTTGGGAACACTCTACAGTGATCAGAGAGCATAGCTACTGAGTTTCTATCAGGTTTAGGTAATACCAGCTCCCAAATGGAACTGGAGGGGTTACGAAAATTGCTGCAATGGCTATCGTCGCAGAAATTGAAGATCTCTTCTATAACTACCGGTAGGAATCGATAATTTCCTGCTCTTTTAGATGAGTTGAAGTAGGTATTAACAAGCATTCATCAATCCAGGCATGGCAAACATAGTGAAGTTACAGGTTCTCGCAATTCTCCTATGAGGAGTCGTCTTCCTCATACTCTAGTGGAGGGATCTCATGCCTTTGAGAAGCTAAGGCAAATCGGACTCAACAAGTCCTCGCAAAAGGAACTCAGCAAGACTCGCCTTCGCGGGGGATACTCCATTTTCAAGACGAAAAACGCGCTAGACAGACTTTATCGTAAGAGGACAGTATTATAGTAAGTACTGTTATCCTACTTCATCGACGTCACTTTAGCATATCCTTCTCAATCCTACTGTTGTTTAGTCCCCTCTTCACGTACAAACTCTACACTATGTTATCAACGATGCACTTCAATACTCTTGTATTTGCTGAGGTCGCTGACGAACGGAGGATAGAACGAGGTCGTGGAACGCCGTCCAAATTTCTCGCAAAATCTCGTAAGGTCTGCAAACCTCCAGTCGCACACGCATGGAGAGACAAGATAGTAGAAGCAGTGCTCGAGGAACTACTTGCCGAAAGTGGTGTTCCACTGAAAGGCGTAAAGCGTGACACGAGCGAGATTCAAGGATCGGTAATCCTGAAGAGCATGTTTGACGGAGGAGAAACTAAGGACACCGTGGTCTTTTCATGAACTTGGTGACTAAGAATATGTAAAGTCATCATTTGGAATTGTGAACTTATATCCATTGTTTGTTCAAATCTTGTAAATGTATATATAAATATATAGGTGTGTTGTACAAATAGGCGAATACGTGTATGTATAAATGTTTTCATTCTCGTGACCTCTACGGAGAATCGTGGCTAATAACAACTTTTTTATGTTTACTTATAAAGAGTTATTGTTATTATTCCACCATCCTTGATAGTGGTTTGGTCACTATTGATGGTATTTGTGGATGTAGTGCGTTTCACCGTTGATGACCATCGTGTGCATTTAGAAAAAAAAAATGTCATGTTAATGTAGGCGATATTCGTCGAGGAGTGGAACATTCTGTCAAGATCATAGTCACTTCTTACGCATTTCTTGTCATCTACCGCTTCTACAAAAGTGGAAACACTGAAAACAGCGGCCGTTTCATGATATTTTAGGTTTGACTTCGATCGGGCGATCAATTTATGACCGCTTGGACGAGTTGCCGCGTCAGTTCAGCTGTCAGCCCATCTGGTTTGCGTTCGTTTTTCCCCCTTACGTTATGAGGGGCTCGTGCCTCCGTTCTTATTCTCTTTATGTGTTTTGAAATACAGTCGATTCGTCTCGAGAGTGTGGAAGAGTGTGGAAGCCGAAGCAGCAGCGCTGCTGACATTGAAGCACACAGCCCGGTCGTTCAGCAGGCGACTCGTGATCATTTGGCGTCTTCAGTGAGTTTTTTTTTTCGTTTGCTTCCTCGTTTATATATTCTTTCCTAGTTCTTAAACGACTACAGAAGGAAAAAAAAGACGTTGAAACTCACTGTAGACGCCGGATTGATCGAGGTCAGCTGTTTGACCGACCGTGGGGTGCGGTGGGTCAAACAGCTGACCCTGCTACGAATTCGTCTCCGTCGTACGGGCACTCACCATCCGCGCGCGTAGCGTCAAGCCGTTTTACCCTTTTAACGTAGGGAAAAAGAGATAAACATTGTCAAGAAGGTGTCTCAACTCATTTTACCACCTCACTGATCGTTTTAGATAATATCTGAGGTGTCTATCCTGGTGAAAACCCAGGAATAGCGGTTTTCTATACGCTGTCCCACCGGGGTCTGACACGCGCGAGTGGTACCTCTTACGCATACCTCTTTTCAGTACTATTCCACCTATGGCCCCCATGAAAAGAAGGCACTGCCAACTGTGTGGCAAGAGAAAACGGGAAGATGAGAACCGTTGGGCATTTAGAAGAAGACATCAAAGCGCCGTCCTTATTTCGGCACTACTTGCCAGCTACAATGGAAACAGTGAACTGTTGAAGGGATTATACGAGCAGTCCACACAAAGACGTATGAAATTCTGCCATCAACACTTCATTGATGCAGTGAGTTGAGTTGAATGTCTCTAACCGCTAGATTTATGTTGAAAAAAAAAAAACTTGGCAGGCACAGTTCATGGGCGCGGAGATGATGCTGGCAGGATTCAAATTTCCACAACCCGATGATATCTTATTCGAAAGAACGATAGAGACAGTTGGACTGAGGGATATTCCGAGCTCCCTCCTCCACCAGCTGAATGCATACGTACAACAATTCGATGTAAGACAATGCAATTTTTAATGTTGTGAAATTTAAGCTCATGTGATAGGTTTGCCATTTAAAACCCACTCATTTTTATTAGCTGCTTTAAATACAGGAAAATCTAACGTTGGCCGCGAGAGATGTTGCGATGTTCATGCGAGATTCTATCAAGAAATACTACACGGCTTCGGGATGGATGGCAGGAGGTATAAAAAAGCAAGACAACGAAAGAAAGAGAAAAGGGAAGCGAAAAGTTGTGGAAGAATTAGTTGATGACGATGAGGACATCGCACAGGTTTGGTCACTACACGCAATTGTGCAGCACATCAACATCTTCGGAAATAGTTCAGACCGACTGCGAAGAAAATTGTGCGCAAGAAGAGGGCATGAAGATGGAAGAGGAGTCACTGTTTGAGTCCTGTCAAGTAAAGGCGGATGCAGAACCCGATCAGTGGGAAATGGAAACCAGCCACGGCATTCCTTTGTCTGATCTAGTGAGCTCTTCTGAAGCGAAGGTAATCATAATTATTCATTTAAATAAATACTAGTTCTTCTAAATCGTAGATTTTCAGCGCGACTCACAGTTTTCACCAGTGGGTAACTCCATTGATTATGGCGATAAAGCGCTGAATGATGCCAATGATGCCGTATGTTTCCCAGAAACGGACCCCTCCTTTTTAAATGGGTTCTTTCTTGTGCAGGGGGTTATGTTAATGCAGCTGTTCATGGTGTGTCAGCAATGCAGTGCGAGGTTATCCCCTGGCAAAGTACGGTTATCAGCTGTGGGAACAGCCCCTGTGGTACAATACTACTGCCCACGTTGCTCTGTAGATAAGGGAGATATCAAATGTTGGGAGGGACAACGTCGCAGCCTTAACCACACCCGGGAGGGTTCGTTTCTGGGAAACATCCTCACTGTGATATCAGCCGTCGTAACAGGAACACGATTTTGGGTGAGATTCATCGCATTGGATTATCTACACAGTATTTGTGTATGTACAATGTTTATAAAATACGAATAGTATACATCTCAGGAGCTGCAACAGTGGGCAAAGCAATTACGCCTCTCGTTCATCTCAAATTCCTTCTTCTACAAGTGGTTCTTCCATTGCAAGCCATCTATAGAGAAGGTGTACGTCTCCCATCAACAAAACGTATTTGATCTCATACGACGGAAATATGCGGTATAAATTGAGACATTCAATACAGTAGGGCAATACATATGACAGTCAAAGCTCTATATTCAAGGGAAAGGGGCTTCACCTGACCTCCGGTAGTTCATTCAACAGCCGAGGAAGAAATGGGATCATTGGTAATGTCGCTGTGGCAGATTTAAAGACACGGCTGGTGCTTCACACAGAGGTTCTGCATCGATTAGGAAAAAGTATGTTTGGGAACACTCTACAGTGATCAGAGAGCATAGCTACTGAGTTTCTATCAGGTTTAGGTAATACCAGCTCCCAAATGGAACTGGAGGGGTTACGAAAATTGCTGCAATGGCTATCGTCGCAGAAATTGAAGATCTCTTCTATAACTACCGGTAGGAATCGATAATTTCCTGCTCTTTTAGATGAGTTGAAGTAGGTATTAACAAGCATTCATCAATTCAGGCATGGCAGACATAGTGAAGTTACAGGTTCTCGCAATTCTCCTATGTGGAGTTGTCTTCCTCATACTCTAGTGGAGGGATCTCATGCCTTCGAGAAGCTGGGGCAAATCGGACTCAACAAGTCCTCGCAAAAGGAACTCAGCAAGACTCGCCTCCGCGGAGGATGCTCCATTTTCAAGACGAAAAACGCGCTAGACAGACTTTATCGTAAGAGAAAAGTATTATAGTAAGTACTGTTATCCTACTTCATCGACGTTATTTTAGCATATCATTCTCAATCCTACTGTTGTTTAGTCCCCTCTTCACGTACAAACTCTACGCTATGTTATCAACTATGCACTTCAATACTCTTGCATTTGCTGAGGTCGCTGACGAACGGAGGATAGAACGAGGTCGTGGAACGCCGTCCAAATTTCTCGCAAAATCTCGTAAGGTCTCCAAACCTCCAGTCGTACACGCATGGAGAGACACGATAGTAGAAGCGGTGCTCGAGGAACTACTTGTCGAACATGGTGTTCCACCGAGAAATGTAAAACGTGACACGAGCGAGATTCAAGGATCGGTAATTGTGGAAAACATGTTTGACCGAGGAGAGACTAAGGACACCGTGGAGTCCTTTTATGAACTTGGTGACTAGAAATATGTAAAGGCATCACTTGGAATTGCGAACTTATATCCATTGTTTGATCAAATCTTGTCACATGTATGTGTACTATACAGGAATGTTGTACAAATAGGCGAATACGTGTATAATTGTCCTCATTCTCGAGACCTCTAGGAAGAATTGTTGCTAATAACAACTTTTTACGTGTTCTTATGAAGAGTTGTTCTTCGGATTTCCCCTATTTCACCCTTCATAGTGGTTCGGCCACTACAGATGATATTTGTGAAAGTAGTACGTATCACCGTTAATGATAACCGTGAGCAGTGAGGAAGAAATCATGTTGAAGCACATGATACTCGTGGATGGGTCAGACATTCCATCGAGATAATAATCATTTCGTGAGATTTTCTAGTCATCTACAATTTCTACGGAAGTGGAAACACTGAGAACGGCAACCGTTTCATGACATTCTAGCTTTGGCGTCGGTTGGGCGATCAATTCACGACCTACTGGACGAACTGTCGCGTGAGCACACCTGTAAGCTCCTCTGGTTTGCGTTCGTTTTTCCTCTTCCGTTGTGATCTTCACTTCGTTGTTATTTCGACATATGTGCAGTAAACTTCAAACGGCCGTAAACAAGGGGCCGGATCGCGGCGCGGCGTTGTTGGGCAGAGACACAGAGGCGCTGCATGAGGCTCTGGTTGTCTGCTGCGGCGTGGCACTCAAATTCCGTGTTGCTAGCAGAAGTAGACAACCACAGCGAGCATGCAGAGCCCCTGTGTCTCTGACCAAGAACGCAGCGCCGCGGTCCCGCCCCTTATCTACGGCCGTTTGGAGTTCACTATATAATTTGTTGCTTTGCGTTGACTTGAAGGCAGGGGCACATCTCGTTTTTCATGTCGAGGACATCAGCGGGTGTGGGTCATGATGAGGCAAAATGGGGCGGTGCCCTTCGGCGCCAACTCGTCCCCACTCACATTCGAATTTGCATGGCAAGTATGGTGAAATCTCGCGCATGTTAGTGCGAGTAGGTCCTGAGGGGCAGGGCGAGGGTTTGGTTGAACCAATCGCAGACACACTGCTCGCCCACTTTTGCCTCATCATGACCCGCACCCTCTCGCCACGCTGATTCCAATAATGTACCCTCTCAGACAATCGTAGTGTGCGATCAGACACCGTCCACGCCGATGGCACGCTGAAAGGGCGCCGCTCACTGGTTTGAAGCACGCCGCTGGCGTGTATCAGCATGGAGACCCCTCAGGGTAACAAGAGCGTGTGGTCGGCGTAACCGGTGTCCGATCGCACGCATGGCGTCGAACGCACGCGGGTGGCACGCTATGAGTATCTGTGCTCACTGGCGCCAGCGACGGCGACGCTTGGTGCTACAGTCCTCCGATGGTCGCCGAAGTTGGAGACCCGCGATCACCAACTTTTGGGACCAGACGACGCCAATGTGGAGGGGGCGCGTTTGGGGCTCAGTCAGGTTTGGCTCCGAAAAGAGGCGTGGCTGACGGTGCCCTGCGGATACGCGCGCTCGGCGTTGCCGCTAGGTGACAGCCGAGGAAGCTCACGATATGGGGTGTATTGTAATGCTTAAAGACTTAATTCGTAAAATTCCTTGTTGTGCTGATCACGAAATCGATGTCCATTTTGTCACAAGGGGTCACTTTTGTTCAATTGCAGACGTTTTTTCTCGTGTTCAGCCTGTAAAATAACACATTACACTAATTCTCGAAAGACTGTGAAATCTCTGCCAGCGTATGCGGTCCCGATTCAAAAGTGAATTACTCTCTCGAATCTTTTTTTTTTCTTGTTGAGCGAACCCTTCAAGTGACAGTCCTATTTGAAATGCCCGGTAGCGTTAATTCGTTGTTGTTCGGACATAAGCAGGAGCGACCGGAACGCACAATAGTCACATCCTTCTTCGTGAGTCTGCATGGCTGTCAGCATAAGCAGCACAACACCTCTATATCCATAGGGTATCACTAACCACGCCCGTTTTTCGACTGACCCAACCGCCACGCCGCCGCCAATGCTGGCGAGTGTGACATCGGTGCTTTTCGATAGTGGATTTCGACAACCGCCAGTCGCATCGGTCGCCGATGTTGGCGATCCACCATTACAGGCAAAAGTTAGAAAGCCCTACAAACAGATCGTAAATGATCGTTGTGTAATCAAAGGTGTGATGGAGCGGCAAGAAATAGCAATTACTTTCGCAACCGCTTTTCAGTACTGATCCATCTATGGCCCCCATGAACAGAAGGCACTGCCACATGTGCGGCAAGAGACAACGGGAAATTGATTACCGCTGGACATTTACAAGAAAGCACCAAAGCGCTGTCCTCTTTTCGGCACTACTTGCCAGCTATAATGGGAACAGTGAACTGTTGAAGAGATTATACGAGCAGTCTATCCATAAACGTATGAGATTCTGCCACCAACACTTCATTGACGCAGTGAGTTAACTTGAAAGTCTCTGTTATATCATTGTGAGGAAAGAAAATTGACAGGCACAGTTCATGGGCGCAGAAATGATGCTGGCAGGATTCAAATTCCCACAACCCGATGATATCTTATTCGAAAGAACACAAGAGACAGTTGGGATGAGGGATATACCAAATTGCCTCCTCCAGCAACTGAATGCATACGTACAACAATTTGATGTAAGACTATGCAACTTGTAATGTTTGTGAAATCTACACTCATGTGATAGGTTCGCCATTTAAAAACCCACTCATTTTTATTAGCTGCTTTAAATACAGGAGAATCTAGCGTTAGCTGCAAAAGATGTTGCGATGTTTATGCGAGATTCTATCAAGAAGTACTACACGGCTTCGGGATGGATGGCAGGAGGTAAGAAAAAGCAAGGCAACGAAAGGAGGAGAAAAAGGAGGCGAAAAGTCGTGGAAGAATCAATTGGTGACGATGAGGACATCACACAGGTTTGGTCACAACACGTAATTGTGCAGCACATCAACATTTTCGGAAATAGTTCAGACCGAGTGCGAAGAAAATTATGCGCAAGAAGAGGGCATGACGATGGAAGAGGATTCACTGTTTGAGGCCTGTCAAGTAAAGGCGGATGCAGAACCCGATCAGTGGGAAATGGAAGACAGTCACGGCATTCCTTTGTCTGATCTAGTGAGCTCTTCTGAAGTAAAGGTAGTCATAATTATGGATTTAAATAAATACTAGTTCTTCTGAACCATAGATTTTCAGCGCGACTCACAGTTTTCATCAGTGGGTAACTCCATTGATTGTGGCGATGAAGCGCTGAATGATGCCGTGGATCCTCCAGAAGCGGACCCCTCCCTCTTGAATGGGTTCTTCCTTGTGCAGGGGGTTATGTTAATGCAGCTGTTCATGGTGTGCCAGCAATGCAGTGCAAGGTTATCCCCTGGCAAAGTACGGTTAACGGCGGTGGGAACAGCACCTGTGGTAGAGTACTACTGTTCACGTTGCTCTGTAAGTGAGGGAGATATTAAACGTTGGGAGGGACAACGTCGCAGCCTTAACCACACCCGGGAGGGTTCGTTTCTGGGAAACATCCTCACTGTGATATCAGCCGTCGTAACAGGAACACGATTTGGGGTGAGATTCATTGCAATGAATTATCCATACAGTATTTGTATATATAATGTTAAAACAATAAGAATCGTATACATCTCAGGAGCTGCAACAATGGGCGAAGCAACTACGCCTCTCGTTCATCTCAAATTCCTTCTTCTACAAGTGGTTCTTCCATTGCAAACCATCTATAGAGAAGGTGTACGTCTCCCATCAACAAAAAGTGTTTGATGCCATTCGACGGAAATATGCGGTATAAATTAAGACACTCAATACAGTAGGGCAATATGACAGTCAAAGTTCTATATTCAAGGGGAAGGGGCTTCACCTGGCTGCCGGTAGTTCATTCCATAGCAGAGGAAGCAATGGGATGATCGGGAATGTCGCTGTAGCAGATCTAAAGACATGGCTGGTGCTTCACACAGAGGTTCTGCATCGATTGGGAAAAAGTATGTTTGGGAACATTTTACAGTAATAAGAGAGCATGGCTACTAAGTTTCCATCAACCTTAGGTAATAGCAGCTCCCAAATGGAAGTGCAGGGGTTACGAAAATTGCTGCAATGGCTATCGTCGCAGAAATTGAAGATCTCTTCTATAACTACAGGTAGGAATCGATAATTTCCTGCTCTTTTAAATGAATTGAAGCAGATATTAAAAAGGCTCCATCATTTCTGGTATGGCAGACGTAGTGAAATTGCAGGTTTTCGCCATTCACCGATAAAGAGTCCCCTTTCGGGTACTCAAATGGAGCAATCTCATATCTTCGAGAAACTGAGGCAAATCGGACTTAACAGTTCCTTGCAAGAAGAACTAGGCAAGGCCCGTATTCGCAGAGGACGCTCTCTTTTCAAGAAGAAAAGTGCACTAGACATACTTTATCATAAGAGAAAAATATTATAGTAAGTACTGTTATCCTACTTCATCGACGATTTTAGCATATCCTTCTCAATACTGCTGTTGTTTAGTCCCCTCTTCACGTACAAACTCTACGCTATGTTATCAACGATGCACTTCAACGCTCTTATACTAGCTGATATTGCTGGTGAAGGGAAGGAAGAGCAAAGTAGTGAAGCGCATAGCAAGTTTTTCGGGAAGTCTCGGAAGATCTCCAAAACTATTGTCTTGCATTCCTGGCGAGATCAGATAATAGAGGCCGTGCTTGAGGAGCACTTTGCCGAGCGTCATATTTTACTGAAAGAGGTAAAGGATGACGCGATCAATCATCAGGAATTCGTAGCTGCTGAGAACCATTTTGTTGGAGGAGACTCTAAGGACACATTGGAGTCCTTCTACGAACTTGGTGATTAAGAATGTGTAGGGAAATTAGTTTAAATTGTGAAATTGTATTCATTATTTGATCGAATTTCGTCATAAGTGTATGTAAATATACAGCCGTGGTGTACAAACAACTGAATGTTCCTATCAGTGTTCTCATGTTCGTTACCTCTACTCAAGAATTCTAGCTAATAACAACTTCCTACATGCGTACGTGTATGTGTGTAGAGATCATATGTGAATACTTTTTTGTTTCTGTGCCTCGAGTGAAGTGTTGAGGGTCAGAAACGAGCTTGTGAAATGAGGGGAGCTCATCAGTGCACCCGCAACAGAGTATGAAGCAGTTCGACCAGTGAAACGAATGGGGAAAGAAGATTAGAATGAAAAGCGACGCGAGAACCTCCTCTGTCTATAATATTTCCTGCGGTCAACCACTCTTGGAGATCGCCCGCAGCAGAACGGCGTATTACCAGGTCAAACCCAAAAGGAAGGCGGAGAAGGTTTGGATCTAGTGTGGGTTAGCTACACAAATAAACTTATTTCAAAGTTGTGCGACAGTGAATACTACATAGATAGCATAAGCAAGTTGGATTGGTTGGATACACTGATCTCTGAGAAATTTGGATATTTGTAGATCATCTGGATGTTCTCGAAGTGAGCTGTTGACATATCCTCCAATAGAACCCATAAACGTGGTTTTCTTTTTTCAGTTCTCATCTTTCAATCGACTGAGGAAATGTCTCATTCAGAAATGATAAAACAACAACTTGATTCGGATCCGTCCACACAATATTTAAAAACTCTGATGGTTATACATTTCTGTCTGACGTCTGCCTATCTCGCATGACTCTCCAGATTCTACATACTTCACCGTACTTTGAATTCTAGCACAGAGTATGCTCCGTTTCACTGGTGAAGATGGTTTGTCAGGCTTAAAGGCAGCACCCACGGAAATTTTGGTATTGGAGATTCCGCTGAATTTCAAGGTTTTCAGGGATGATGAACTTCTAGACAGTGATGAGACAGCGTGAAACACGCCGGAAGGCGAGAAATGAAGGCGCTGTTTTCCACGCGTCCATGGCGCGGACGAGTTTTCCGCTGAGGGTATTCGCGCGTATCGTCACGAATTCTTGTGGATGGTGCGCTTTCCATACCCTACACTGTACAATATTCCTTATACAACGGGCAATTAGGTTCCTACTCTTTTAAAACTTTTACTGTTTAATTTTGAATATTAAACTGTAAATTTTTTTTCTCTAATGATACATTGGGCTAGACCACTTGTAGCATGCCAAATCAATAGCGTTAACTGGCGTGGCGGACACCAAAATGGCCACGCTCGGCTCTGTGTCCACGGCAGTATCTCCGCAGGAAGGTCGCTTTTTTCTGTGTTTAAGTTACCATTGTGACTGTCTGGCAGCCGGCTACACGGAGAACGACTCACCTCGAAAGCGAGGATTTCCGTGAGTGCTGCCTTTAAGAGAAAAAAAAAAACAGGAAACTGTGCGGTACTCGAGGTTGTATGAGAGAAGTTCAAGCACTGTGCACAATCATGCACTCGGTTCTCAAACAGGTTGTAAAAATGCGTCAGTGTCTGTGAGAATCGCGCTATCGTCACGTAGTGTCCACAAGCCCAATTTGCCATTCTAGTTCTGCTTGATAGGTACTGATGGTTGAAAATTCGCCATGGTCTCTCTGATTACTGAGTCCGTTCACTTAGGTTTTTGGTACAGAAATTAGTGACCATTGATGCATTGCTGAGTATAGAACGCAGCGACACTTCTGACAAAGCGTACATGTTCTAACATATTGGTTACGAGAATTTTAGTAATCTAACATGTTAGAATCGCCCAGGAAATAACGTGGGAGTGCGGAAGAAACGGAACAAATGCGTTAGAACAGCACAATAGTCACTATTCGATGGATGGGGCGTTTGGTCCTAGCAGTGAAGTGTTTTTTTTTTTGTCCAAGCCTGAGCTCTCCATGTACAGCTTCGCATAGAAACTTCTCAGTCTTGTGAATGAAGTTGGATTTGGAAAAAAAAAACAACGAAAACTTATGAATGAATATATCATCTAACGAATTAAGGAGTAAGCGAACCTTAGTAGTTGAAGTAGTTGAAACATTTGCACCCTATGACGAGTTGGAATCACAGTATGCACCGCCAAACATCGTGAACACATCTGACCAGCTTCTACTGCACTTCATTCCTGCTTTTTTGAAGCCTGCGAATGTCGAGCAGTCGTCTTCCTGCGGACGGCAAGTGCAATGTGTGCATGTTGTCGTCAACTTGGTGGTGACTGGACGAGTTTTCCACTGCACCAATTGCGCCAATTCGATAGTTTTTAAATTTTGGAATTACTTCTACCCCAATATGGTACGCACTTTGTATTACCCATGCGCCTGATTGTGACATCCACGTAGATCAAACCAAATCGATCTCAAAAGGCCCATATGTTCCCCAGAATAGGGTCCGAAATTGGGCACAATTTTACCGCAACGAGGCTAGGTTGAGTAGCTTATATCCACGCTATTTTTACTGCTTGCCTTCTCTTCATGCTGGGCGGATTCCTCATCTATGTCTTGTTTTGCTCCAGAGAAACCCGAGGATACCAAGGTTGGGATTCATGAACGCGAAACCAGGCAAAATCAGGCTCTCAAAAAGACTGAAGGTGTACGTCTCCTAACATCTTGTTGTCTATAAGACAACCAATCTAACCATCGTTGGTTTGCGTGGTTGGCTTCCCATGAATTCTAGCCCAGTTGGGTAGTTTCTTCCAGTGTTTACAGACGTCTTACACCAAGCCACAACCCTGGCCAATCGCTGTGGGCGCGTGAAGTAGCCCTCCTCAGTATTCTCTGTATGGGAAAGCATTGGAAGTCAATTCAATTCATGGGAAAAGGTTTAACCTCTTGGAACAGCCGCAGACGACTTCTATAAATATCTTGGAACTGTAAAGGACTTAACTCTAATTCATCCAACTGAATGTAAGACCGCTGACCTGATTGATTAAGAATGACCCCAGCAGAGAATCGACCGATGACCTTGATCAGAACTCTTTCTGCTGCAGGCCTTCTCATTCGATTGGTTCTGATGGTCCTTCTGAAAAGTTGCCTGATAGTCCTTTCTGGTCAAATGCTTTGTTATAGTCTCTTAGTTGCTTGCATCTAACCGACCACACCCCCTCCCCCAGCAGGATGGGTACATATTAGATGTCCCACAACCGTTTTTTCCAGTAGTAGGTGTAATATACTTATTAATGAGATGTATTCTATAGAAATAATGAATCTAACATCGAAGTCCTGCGTCCTGGTAGGCCATGCTCATCTGAGTGTGTCTCGCACGAGACCTACCGCGATCGTCGTCCTACCGCGATCGTCGTCAACTTTTCATCTTGTTCACAATCGTGGGATTTGCATCTTTCATTCCTTTGAGGAACAAGATCCTTAGGCTTCCTAAGCAGTGTGCAGCCAAATTTTGAAGTCAAAGTCGGACAGATTTCCGGAGCAATTGTTCTTGCACGCACTTTTTGCTATAGATTGGTGATTCCCTACAAGTGCTACTAGATATATACTACCGTCTTAGGCCCTGAAGATCCATTGGTGATCTATCTCAGCGAATATTGTGACTCCAGCAAGATCCAGAGATGCTTCTGTTGGATGTGTCATTATTTTGAGAGTTTTGAGTACAGCTGATTCGACTTGAAGGCAGCAACAGTCGCAACGCCGCGCCAGTTAACGCTATCGACGAGGCATTCAGCGCGTGGCCTAGCGCAGTGTGTGATGTGGTGTACCATGCATCAGGGTTTCGTGGTGGGACACGCGCACACCCTATCAGCCAACACTTGTCCGCGCTTCCGGTGCAAGGAGAACAGCTCCTTCATTTCCTGCGTTTCTCGCGTCTTTCACGCAACTTCATCGTTGGGAGTCCATAGTCTCTGAAATCACGAAATTCGGCGAAATCTCCAAGACAAGCATTTCCGTGTCAGCGTTTTGGTTAACATAAGGAAAGCTCAGTCTTGTGAGTGTCCTAATTTTACAGATGTCGGTGGACCAGCCCTTGTTGCTCACTTCCCTGACAAAGAATAAGCCAGATGACACTAACGATTCTTCTCCTGGTAGGTCCCATCTTTTAGCGCTGTTGGCCTTTTCAGCATTTAGCCTCCTTGCAAACTGTAATCCTAAAGTATCACCAAAAAGACGTAGTGGGCCAGGTTAGCTGTACTAAACAAAGTATTTCATTTACAGTGGCAACGGCATACTCTATTCTACCAGAAGATGGAGACTCACGTGATTCAGGTGATTACCATTTATGTGGATGGTATTCCTTCTTGTTTAATCTTCATACATTTTAGGATTTGTGAGCGATTACAAGAGCCCTGTGAAGAAAGTTGAAACACCTCTAAAGGTGGGATCCCTTATTCTACAGTTTTTTTATACAGATTACTGGCAGATTTTTCAGAATGCCATCAGGAAAGGACTTACTGACAGAACTAACACAATCGTTTATCCACCAGAGAGTATTCAAAGGTTGGTCGTCCAATTTATCGTTTTGATGAAACTCCACCCTTTGAGTGATACATCCTTTACACATCGGCAGTTGAAGCTGCTCCTCTCATATGACAAGCAAATTTCCTTTCTTCTGAAGAGACGACAGTTAATGTTCGTCGTGATTCCTATATTCTTCATAGAGGACTCGGGTTTAATTCATCCAAGACAGGGTAAAGCAACGCCAAGGAGTAAAGAGGCATGCCGCATTATCTTCAAGAAGTAACGAACTTGAACGAACTCGGAAAAATTTGGAACGTTGGGATGCTTTTTCTTCAAAGAGTTGAGCAGCACGGGCCTGATNCTAATAAGAAAACTAACTGACTATCAAGAAAACCCCATAATTTGATGTCCCCGAGAGGGTTCCTGCTCGAGCGGCGCGGCCGCGGCGCATTCCTTTTCAGGACGCAGGCGGGTCACCGCCATTGACGCTCACTGTAGATGACCTCTTGATGCCTTGTTAACGAGCAGACAGTAGCGTTCTCTTCCAGCCAATCACAGCGCTGCCATAATATAGCCTCCAATTACAGCGGATCAGGAGGACCCTCTCCCCGATCGCCTCAGTGTTATAGGGAATTCAGAAAGGAGTCGGTGTTGGTGCATTCACGGACTGGAGATAAGTGGTGCGGTTGTGCACTACCAAGAATATTTGATATTAATTGAAATTGGCCGCGTATCAGTCCATGACCCTTCCACCAACACCGACTGCCGGTCGAATGAACTGTAGCTAGGCTGCTGCCGCCGCCAGTGCCATTCCTCTGACTTCTGAGAAATTCCTGCAGATGTTAGCATTTTGTTCAACTTTCCTACATTATTCCTACCGTAATCTTTCAAAAACCTGGCCATGGCAGAAAATTAATGCGATTTCCGTGACCAGGGCATCAGATAACTTTCTAAACGAAAGTCAGGCAAAAATTTATGTAGAACTAGACGGAATTTCCGGCTTCTCTCGGGAGTTTTACCAGCCTGAGCTCTTCACGCTGACGCGGTTAATTAGGATACGCATATAGTCTTTTCAAAACATACAGGGAGCGTCAATCACGATTGCCCTCCTCTCTAAATGTTAGCGACGCCGCATCACTCGTTAACCCACGTTGATTCGCGTTAACCGGTATAGGATCAACGTTTGTGTTACCACGTATAAACGTGGGTTAACAAGTGATGTGGCACTGCCAACATTGAGCGGAAGGCAATCGTGAATGACGCTTTCTGTACTTGCCTCTCGCTACACTGCGCGTCGACTGAGCCACATCGTAGCACGTATGATAATGCATATAGTCAATTAAAAAAAATCGGCGGACATCCGCTCGGCGGGAAAGGTGTGCGCGTCGCGGTCGCCCTCCGATCGGCAGTTTGAGATTCAATGGAAAAATGGGTGATCTACGATATCGACCGACCTTGCGAAGCGCCGCCACGCCCAGCGAGAGTCCGCCGATTTTTTTTTTTACAGACTATAGGAGGCGCGGCGCGGCATAGCAGACGGGCGGTGGATGCCAGAGGCAAGTTTTTTTTTGGAACGACTGTACATGCATTTGATGTACTCATCATTTTGTTGTTCACCATGTTAAATAATCTTGTTAAACCCTTTTTCACCTACTGGAAAGTGAAAAGTAGTAAACGATTTCAAATATCACCGAATAGCCTTCAGAGGGAAAAGAACATGCCTGCGTGTTGTTTTCTGGTTGTCCACATGAACACGAATCATATTCCATCACAGCAGATAAACTGGGGCGTGAACACATGGCCACACAACACTTCGGAGTAGCCATCGGCCTGACCTGTGCGAATGCGAAAAGTTCTGAGTAGAAAAATGCATGTGATGGGTTAGTTCCTTAGTTCGGAACATTTGGAAGAATATATAAAACATATTAGTTCGTAAAATAAGTTTCCGCTGTTTTGAAATTTTCAACAAAAAAAAAGTTTCATTAAAAATCATACACCAACAGGTATCAGTCGAAGTATACCGCAATAGTCGATGGGCTTCTGCCGTTCATACTGCCGGAGTTCGAATCCGCTGCGTTCGTTATAATTCGGTGAATTACGAGGCAAAGAAAGGACTCGGGTAATGCTAGATGTGACTGATTTTGACAAATCTGTTCTCGCATAGCACAGGGAACGTCAATCGAGATTGCTACAGTTTGGTAGCTCACAATCTGTATCTATTGGAGTGTTTATACTTCGGCGCGACGCGATCGTCGCGTCCAAGCAAACTGTTCCAATGCGATGGGTCCCGAATGGAAGCATGCACAAACAATGGTCGCGATGTGGTAGTTGGCGTTTTCCATCGCGACGCGACGTCGCGGCGCGACGTCGCGCCCTGTTTATACTTTTTTTCTTGAAAAACGACGCGATGGGCCGGATTCGCGTCGCGCCTGCTAGCAGACGCGACGCGATGATTTCGCCGATGTCAGAGCTTGGAGTGGGGTGTTTCTTGTTTGATTTTCTTGCTGCTCTGGCCTAGAACTTACTGGACTTGACTTATCATAAGAACGTATAAATGTTGGCTCNACCAACACAAGATCTGATCAACGTGTACGACAAGTGGGGGCACGGAGGCTTCGGAATGATTCTGACCGGAAATGTGATGGTGGATCCGGTGAATACCTACCCTTTGTTGATTTTTCACTATATAAGTTGCGAATAGGCTTTAAAAAACTAAAATGCAGTGGAAAATTGAGAGCTTGTTCAGCTTATGTACGTAGCCCTCATTCGCCTCCTTCGACCAAGTTTCTCAACCACATAGAGTAGCGGCAGATTCTGATTCATTTTTGTATAACGATTCCGCAATTGATCGAAGTTTAGTTCAGTAGGGTATTGATACCTTACCCAAGGTGTCTCATTAGGAGTCCATCGCATGTTACATTACAACAATAATCTGTTTTTGCCAGGGACACTATCTTGTGGTGGAAACCTGGAGTCCCGGGTCTGGGTGCATCATTGAAACCAACCAGGGTAAGAGTGACAACACCCCCAAATTTACAGGAAACAGTAGTGCATTGATGCCTCACCCTCCACGTCAAATTCTCCTGTGTCATCTACCGTTCACTTTTAATGTACTAGATAATACGTTAGTGATTGAAATCAAGTGTGAGGTACTAAACTGGTGAATTACATTTCATAGGAAGTTCACTGGAAACAGGAGAAAATTGTGAATTCGGGCAGATCCTTTCCATCAGACTTTCCTCGGCAATGAAAGAGAGATGGCCGTGCATCTCCTCAGGGAACCTGAGAACCATGTTATGTATGAGATTGAAAGGTGCAGATCCCACGAATAAGACACACATGCTTAAGCCAAACACGTTTTTCTTAATCGATAATTTTATACCAGCCATGTTTCATACATCCATGCAAAATTCATACGTACCCATGCAGAACCCATGCATTGGATTGAGAAGGGTTTTCGCGGGGTCTGCATCGAATTTACATCGAATTCTGGAGGCGCATGGGTTCCTCAAAGGTATGCATAAGTTTAACATGGGTGTGCATGAGTTTTGCATACAGATGACCATTGCTGGTATAGAATAATTGATGGGAGAGGGTGTGGGATTTGCATCTTTCAATCTCATGCAAAACACGGCTTTTAAAGCGCCTTCACACTTTTGCCGCGGTGGCGACGGCGTCACCGCGGCAAAAGTGGGTACTAGACAAATGTTGTCGCCGGGCGGCAAAATACACCCATGACCAATCATTGCCGCACGTCGCTGGGCGACATCGCCGAGCGTCGCCGCGGCAAAAAAGTATGCAAGCTCTTGTCGCTGGACCTTTGCCGCGACGATGCCGCCGCGACGTCGCTGGCCTATGCTTACGCATGGGCCACTGCCGCCGCGGCAAAAGTGTGAAACCCCTTTATGCAACGGCTGGATCGTGGCGAGAGAGACTTGCCGGCACCCAGACCTGGGAGGACGCCGGTAGACGAGTCCAACGTTGTGAAAAGGGTGCACTGGCGCACAGAAGTGAAGGATGTGCTACGAGTTCGGTCCAATTATGAGTGGCGAGTGTACAGGCACTCAGCAGTGGAGCTATATGCCCGCTGATCCGGTTCAATGACTCCCATCAACCACGGGTAAACGCCAAATAACAGAGCTCAGCCGTGATACTGTTGTAATCGATCGTCTGTCTACGTCTGTCCATCTGTCTACATTGCCTCCACATACCCGTAATGCGCTTGTGCCTGTCTGCACTGCATCCTCCTGTTTTTTTTTTAATATTTGAACGTTGTGTTCAAATTGGCTCTCAACGCTTGATAGTCTCAGCAGACAATAGGAGGTGGATCCCTTAATGTGGCCATCATACTTTCTATTATTTGGCTTAGCATTTGTGTGTGAGTGAGTCTGTGCACGAGAACCAGCCACTGTCGTCAAATAGTAACTTCACCATCGTGTTCAGCGCTTTGAGTTATGTACGAAAACGTGGTAAATTTTGATTTTTACCTCGATCTAGAAGTGTTTCGGCCCACCTCAGTCATGTTCAGACATGTTTAGTTCTTTCAGTAACCGAAATTTGTTTACACACCAGTTGGAATGAGTGATTTAGGCAAGATCATATAAGAGGGTAGCGAGGGGTGGGATGCCTTTATGACGGAGAGTAAGAGCAAAGCGGACAGAGATTGGCACGACTGATGCTTCGGCAAGGATGTGGGAGGATGGGCACAGAGCTGCTGACACCGATAACGACGTCGTGATCGCCGACGCCCCCGATGTCACTCCAAAAAGGCAACGACTTCGGATCGATCCCATTTCGGATGATCGACTCCCACGCCGTCGTCGGCGGCGACAGAAACTCTGCGCCAAGTTAGAGTGCTCCGTTGGCACTCAGTAGCGGGCAATATGCACGCGAATGCGAGGCGAGCGAAGCGAGCCCCAAAAGAAGCCTGAGAGTCCGGCGTTAGCCGGACGACCATGTTGGTACCATGTTAAAACGGTTATCTCTTTCGCTGCACTTACTTATTGTTAGCTAATCCAATCAAATGGAAGATGAAATTAACGAAAAGAAATGGAAATAAGGTGGAAGGCACCGTAGCATTCTTCTCTAATTTCCTATTCGGTGTTCCTATTTGGCATGACTATATATAAGTCTGCTGGGATAAATGTGGTGTTAATCAGTGCAAGAGAAGTGAGCGTAAGGAGGTCTGGAAGTCAGCTGGACGGCGAGTCGGAGGCGGGCAAGACAGGTCAAAGAACCACAGTGGCTGACAAGTAATCCTGTTATGAGTAATCCTCTGGAAAGTAGGCGAAAGCGAAGGAACAAATCAACACTTGTTGTTGTGTAATTTCGAAGCATTGTAGTAGAATCTCAACATCCCGTAATCCAGCTATACAGAAGAAGGTTACGGCCAGACGTAAACAGATTGATTTGCTTTTGCAGAAGCAAATTTGTAAGTGTCCCAGCCTGTATTTTGCAAAACATCACCGTTCCAGAACGAATGTGATGTCACTGAAGGAATAACCCTTGAGGAACTACTGCACAAGCACGGCCCTTTTCCGCTCGAGGAACATATCGCCGCTGGAATTTTGCGAAGTACGTAGTTAGCTGAAATTCATAGCACTTTGGAAACGAGTTCCTCGTTATTGCAGATGTTAGCTCAGCTGTCATGTTCCTTCACAGCAGAGAGGTCATCCATGGTAGTTTGGATTTCAATTCCGTAGTTGTTGACTCACATTTCAATGCGAAAACAATAATTACGACAACAGTGCACCATGCGAAACATGCAGCATCAGGGTACGGCATTGGCAAAATCTCGTTTCATTGTTCGCGCAATAATTTCTTTAAAAGGAGTTTTTTTAGGGTTAAAGCAAAAGTTGAAGACGTGTTTCACGTTGGATTACTGCTGTACCGCATGCTGACCGGTCGAAAGGCTGAGTTTGGTAAGGTAGGAAGATTGAAGAGTTTGTGTTGGTCCGGCACTAATCACTTCATACATTGTTCTCACTGCAAGTTTTAAGCGAAACGCTTTCCTGAAAAGTTTTTCACCTGAGGTTTTAAGAAAGGAGAGCTGATTGGTGGAAATAGTCCCTACCTACGAGTGTCAGAAAAAGGTCTTAAACTGGCTGAATTCATGTTGACAAAAAGTACAAGGTAAACTCGATTCATTTGTGTTCAAAATATCGGTTCGACCACTTTTCAGAAATTCATTCGGCAAAAACTGATCGAATCACATATTCAACATACAGGTTCCCACCTACAATCGGTCGCGTTCGCTACAGCGAATGGCTGGAAGAGTGCGAAGAAAATCCACCGGTGTTCGTTCTTTTTCCAGACTATGCATGATAACCCAGCTAAATAACTGTGAGTTGTATACAAATCGACAAAATAAATATTTACACTTTATTTCATAGCAAGCTCTTGTCATCATCTTCTAAGAGGTCCTGCGGCACCTCGCTTGGGTGCAGATTTCTGTACGTACGAATGAGAGCACGCTTCAACTCCTCGATTTCTCCTAATTTCGCAGATATAGGGATGACGTAGTCAAACTGGAGCGGGAAACGAGGGCGGAGCTTTTCCGGTAGCTGCAACGGCCAGTCTAAGCTGCGCAGTTTCTCAGCCAGACGAGAAGGTTCCTGCAGTGACATATTGAGATGTGGCTGCGACTCCGCGTATACTCCGCGTGTGGTATAACACTCTCCACATGTATGTGCGCACTCGATACGTGCCGGAATAGATGTCCCCCGGAAACGCGATGGCGTTATACCCCACGCAGAGTATAGCCGGCCGCCTTACGCCCAAGCTTACCTCTTTGTCAGGTGATATGTCAATCTTATTAAGGACAAGTAGTGCTGGTTTCTGCACCAACTTCTTGCTGTAGTTTTCGAGTTCATGGTTGAGCAAAGCCACCACTTCTAGGGGAGATCTATAAAGAGGAGAACGTCAGACTCATCCCTTCCACGCTTAATATTATAGATGCACAATTACAGGGTGCGTCATAAATATTGACGCACCGGAATTTTTCTGTAAATGAGATAACATCCAAAAAAGTCTTATGTATGTATATCCTAAATGGAGGACACGTCTTAGTGAACACAAGGAATCACTCTTGTTTGAAGCGAGTTCCGTTCTTAGGAAAGCACCTACGAAGACGCCAGCGGAGATTACTGCCGATGCGCCGCAACTGAAGTTCCTCCATTTTTGTTCCATATCATAAAGAGGTACGGGCGGTGTGGCGCAGTGGTAAGAGGCTCGCTGCGCACGCACACGGTCGATGGTTCGATCCCGCGCCCGTGGCCAACCAAGCCATCCATCCCCCCGGGGTCGGTAGATTGGTACCAGAGGAGTCTGGGAGGATGAAGCACTGACTTGGTTCATCGGATGTCCCCCGCAAGTCACTGTATAGGGCACATACGCATTCAACGCCGCTACGATGCTCAGATGAAGTCGAATGCGTGGCGCATCCCTCGTGACGGGATTTATCAACGCCGACCACTTTATCCTTTTATCATAAAGAGGTGCTCGTTTAAGGACTTGATATTCCTAGGGGAGGTAGCGCAGGTCTTCGTCTCCAAGATGCACATGAAATTCTCTCCTTGTTCGCAAATCTAGTTGAGTTCTTGCCAAGGAAATGTACCTATGTTTTACTACAGAATTTTTTTTTCATTTTCTTTTTTCTCATTGAAACAGTTCCCTTTGGAGATATTTCCTTACTGGACTCAACACTTATCCCAAGGTGAATCCATGTATACTCTGGCAGGGCTTGGCTCCTGTGCAAGGGACGAAAGTGATGCAGGCCTAGTTTCAAAAATCCGCTTGAATGAATTTAAACTGGCACAGAACTGGCTTCCTTGTCAACCGAATTTCAGACTACTGAGGGGACCCATATGGGGCTCTTAGAGAGCGAGAGCTGTGCTATCATCCACACAAAAACCAAACTGCCAGATTCTCTTCCGTTCAAGATCTGGAACAAAATCGACCAAAGTTACAGTTAAGTTAAAGTTACAGTTATATATAGTTAAGTTAGTTAGTTACAGCCCGTGCAGGATCACTGTATATCTGCCTGAGCAAAACGGTAAAAACCAACTGCAAGACTGCTTCATTTAAAAGTAGAGCTGCTTCGAAACTCTTGACTTTTTAAATGACCACAATTTACGTGTGGATTATTCAACCTCGTTAACACTGAGTACTTGGTTGCACTTGTGTATTTTGTACTTGTCAATTTTAGCGCTCTGTTCAGAGTCGCTTACACTAACATTTTCTAGCGTCTGTCTTAAACAGCGTTTCGAAACAAATAAATAAATAAATAAATAAAGTTAGTTGCGGCGCAAAGGCTATTTTCTCCATCGTCGTCTTCTCGACTGCTTCCGCGAGGAAGGACCCTGCTGCGAACAAGAGTGCACTCGTTCTAATCGGCAAGGCATGGGCTTTATCATGCATATGCACATTTGAGACATTTTCGCATCTTGCCTTTTCTACAGTCTCATATTAGGTGCGTCAATAATTCTGACGCACCCTGTATAGCACTATATATTTATCAGCAGAAAGCACTATATATTTGTCATTATTCACAAAAACACTATAGTCTGCGCATCAGATCCTATAAAATAATAGGTTCGGAGGAGTGTCCCATCCATTCCTGCCAAGGGATGACCTAGTTTATGAACGTACACTAAGCGGACTAACCTAAATGGTTCACCAGGCTTGTTCGATAGTTGAAACCCGAGACAGTCCACTACCAACAATAGCACATCTGCATATTCAAGATGTTTAAGAAACTGATAACCTTTGCCTCGGTTTTGGGATGCTCCTTCGATCAATCCTGTAAAAAATCACCGCTAGATCATGCGAGTTCACTTCTAATTCGTACAAAGAAAATTCAGCGAGTTCGAATCCGCAAACCGCGCCGCATTATCTGCGTCCCAGCACTACAACTGTCTGCGCATTCATGCCGTTCATTGACACCACCCTTCTCTTTCTTGACTAATCCTTGGCGTGGCGCGTGCCTGTGGGTCCGGACCATTGGAATTTGATATATTCTTTCATTAACCAGGCAAGTCGGCAATAGACAACGTGAAGTCACTCTCTTCGTCTTCTTTCCGCTTTTCTGCCACCCAGAAAGCCACTTGAGGTTTAGTCTAAAATTCATTCCATACAACAACAACAAAAAAAAAAACAAAAACAGCCACAAAGGCACAACCACGCCTACCGTTGTAAAAGGATAAGCGGCTATTTTAATACTCTTCCTGGGTACGAAGGCCTTCATCAGTGTGGATTTTCCCGCGTTAGGGAAGCCTACGAGGCCGACGTTGGGGCGAAGTTTCAGGTGAAGGGATATATCGAACTGCTCTCCTGGTTCGCCTCTTTAATACCAAAATTTTCAACATTTCAATGCTGCTTTACCATAACCTACTTGTAATGGTTCCTTGCATTGCCACCACTTCCTCCACAAGCAATCAAATATTTCTGGAAAGGTCGAGAACATCGAGCCAACAGCACATTTCGTTCCATGTCAACAGCTTCAATGCCAACCGGGACTTTCACGTACTGTAAGTGGATATCCATAATCTGAAGGATCTCACTCGCCTGTGAGCGAAAAAAAACGCAATGCAAACGCACTGTGTGTTCCCCATTGTCGCCAACTAGTCTAACTTTTTGGCTATGACCACCGCTCTGCGCCTTCACCTTTGACTTGCCACCAAGCTCCTTCTTGATGTCAATGAATGCCATACTAGTGGATGGCACAAGATACACATTGCCTCCGTTTCCTCCTCTGCCGTCGTAACTGCAAATGGACACCTTTTGCAGAGAATATTGCTTAATTCGTTATCTTGTGGAAAAAAAAGTTTTATACCGTGACATCCTAGTATGTTCATTTTACAAAATTTTATCATCCCCCTCATTTTCGTAGTTAAACACCTCCGCTATAGTCGTCGAGGACTATAGGAGTATTTATACTTCGGCGCGACGCGATCGTCGCGTCCAAACAAACTGTTCCAATGCGATGGGTCCCGAGTGAAAGCATGCACAAACAATGGTCGCGATGTGGTAGTTGGCGTTTTCCATCGCGACGCGACGTCGCGGAGCGACGTCGCGCCCTGTTTATACTTTTTTCTTGGAAAACGACGCGATGGGCCGGATTCGCGTCGCGCCCGCTAGCAGACGCGACGCGATGATTTCGCCGATGTCAGAGCATGGAGTGGGGTGTTTCTTGTTTGATTTTCTTGCTGCTCTGGCCTAAAACTTACTGGACTTGACGACTTATCATAAAAACGTATAAATGTTGACGCTTACGCCAAATCGAGCTAAGTGTGTAATTCTGCATGTACGCAATTTTGCGAACTCTGGCATAGCGCAACCGCGCGACGCGACGGCTTCGCTACACGTCGCGTCGCGCGTGTTGTAGCCGTCGCTGCGACGCCATCGCCTCGCGAAAAAGTATAAACACTACTTATAGTACGTCTGAATCCCATTCGCATCGGATGTGGGCTGCGACGGGCGGATAAGGAGTGTTTATACTTCGGCGCGACGCGACCGTCGCGTCCAAGCAAATTGTTCAGATGCGATGGGTCCTGAGTGGATGCATGCGCAAACAGTGGTCGTGATATGGTAGTTGGCGTCTACCGTCGCGACGCGACGTCGCGCCCTGTCTATACTTTTTCTTGGAAAACGACGCGATGATTTCGCCCATGTCGGAGCCTGGGGCAAGCTGTTGTTTCTTTGATTTTCTTGATGCTTTGGCCTAAAACTTACGGGACTAGACTATTTATCATATGTAAGCGAGTGTTATGAAAGCTTGATCGAAAGTGGAGTCCAAATGAGTTAACAAATTTGATTGGATAATTCGATAAGCTACAACTCCGTCGAATGAAGAACATGGCCTATACAGTGAGAGTGAAAGTTTTCGTACTTTACCGGTTTCAGGGCTTGAACTAGACCGGAAGTACGGCTTCCTTGGCGCCCCCGGGTGTAATACCCTTTCATCAGTAGTTCCCAAGAAAGCTGTCAAAATTAATTTATTCACGTTAGACGCAAGATAGGTGAGAGAAGAAAGGAAAGATAATGTCAAAGTATAGTCCTTCTCAAAAAGATAGACGGACTGCGCGTGCGGTTTCTTATCGTCGTGGCTGGAGTATCGCGGCGGGACCTGCTCGACCCTCTCACTTGGAGCATGCTCTCTCCGCATCCCTCGCTCAGGTCCCGCCGCGATGGTGCAGACGCGCAATCCGTCTATCTTTTTGAGAAGGACTGTATGTACCTATCAGTGGCGGACGCAGAAAATGGGCGGGATGGGGGCGTGGGAAAAATTGGGGTCTCCGCTATATGATGAAGAATAGGACAATTCATATCAGATGCGACTCATCAGATGCACGCATCCATTTGTGAAAAATTTTCCATGAAGACCGGTCAACGCGGCATGCAATTCTCAATGAAAAGAACGCGTGGCTGTCGCGAGGCCGCAAGTACGTGCGGAACCCTCAAATTTTCGAATTTTCGAATTTTCAAATATTCGAACATTCCGATGAATATTCGAATTTTATTCGTTTTGGTCAAAACGCTAGTGTAGATGACTCAATGTAGTGTCCAATGGAGTAAGCGAACTAATTCGCTTCATTGTTAGCTCTCGAATGTTTTTTGTTTGACTAGCGCCGTTACGAGACGCTAGAAAGTGGGGTGGGGCAGCCACTTGAAGTATGTGCTAAGTGTTCACATTTTCGGAGTTTTCAGGAAATTAAGAAACAAGCGAAATTATTAATTGTGCCCAAATACAAAACCCCACCCATGGAATGTGTATATTTCGCAATTCTGGCAGCCCAGCCAACGTCGGACTTCCAATCACGATGGTAGCCCTGATCGAAGATTCCTCATCACATAACGTCATGTAAATTTACTCTTCGGTGTAATGTTGTTTCCTCCCGTTCTTTATCCATCATTTCTTCACCGTCTCTGGACGTTTCGCACATTTTTGAGCTGAAGCGCTCCCGTTCTCGTTCGACGAACCCGTATCCTGGTCTTTTCTACGCTACTGATCTCCGGCGCACCATTCTCACCCAAGGCTTTCCCACAATGCTGATCGCTGACCCACCGTTCTTCATCGGTGGACCCACTTCCATGGGGTTTCCACAATAATGGGGCCAAGGGACCTTTCTGTATTGGTGGACCGGCGTTCTTCACACTACTGCCCGCCAGCGCAACCCTCCTCCATTGATGATCTCGTATCTCGTTGTTTCCAGCAGTACTGGACCGCGATCGGGCATCTGCAAACCGCACAGCACCGCCACGATCGAGCACCTGTGAGCCGCACAGCACCGCCGCGATCGGACATCTGTGGGACACAATGCCGCCGTGAGACGCCTAGCACCGCATAGCGATAATCCTGCTCCGTACATTGTACAGCCTGAAATCTGGTAAACACTATCTCGTAGATTACGTGAGGATTCTTTCGAGCTGTTAGCCAAGATGGTTATTGATCTTTATTGAGGCTAACGTTTCGGCGATGTCGCCTTCGTCAGAGCCTGGAAAGTCAAAGTCATGAGTGATTTATCCCCTCAAACGCCTCATCCTTCTACAGAACATCATTCATCCAGCCAGTAAACTCAAAAACAGTATTAGAGAAACACAGACAATGAGCGCTCACCTTAGTTGCGAACACGATGACCGAACAGCGGACCACTAGTACCAAACCCGTGCTCCTAGGGGTTTATAAGGTGCCTTAACAACCCGCCCTCGCAGATCAAAACCCGCAAAGGTTCTGATACAAGGCGAGCTCTTTTGTTATAGCGATGCACTCATCTTTTCTATTCATTTTTGGACTTTTAGCTGTAATCCAAAACGCTTCTAAAGTCCTGCGCGCTATAATTTCGGGCTCTCGCGACAAGTGGGTGATTTCGATGCACACTTCAGAAACGAGCCTGTTGAACAGGAGTTCTTGATTGTACTGATAGAATTGTCCGACTCAGACAGAGATGGACACTTGCTTCAACCTGTTAAACCAGCAGTTCCCTCATATTCAATTCACCAGGGAGAAACCAAGGGACAATTGGCTGGCCTTCTTGAACGTGCAGGTATACCTGGCGCAAGGGGAATATAAAACTAGATGGTATCGTAAGCCCAGCAGCAAGAACATCTTAATCCATTACCTCTCTGTTCACCCTNGCGCCTGCTAGCAGACGCGACGCGATGATTTCGCCGATGTCAGAGCTTGGAGTGGGGTGTTTCTTGTTTGATTTTCTTGCTGCTTCGGCCTAAAACTTACTGGACTTGACGACTTATCATAAGAACGTATAAATGTTGACGCTTACGCCAAATCGAGCTGAGTGTGTAATTCTGCATGTACGCAATTTTGCGAACTCTGGCATAACGCAACCGCGCGACGCGACGGCTTCGCTACACGTCGCGTCGCGCGTGTTGTAGCCGTCGCTGCGACGCCATCGCCTCGCGAAAAAGTATAAACACTACTTGAGGCCGAATTCCGGCGTGGCCGCGACCAGCCACCTTTGGCCGGCCAGGTTCGGCCACCAACAGGTCCCTTCGTATTTTGCATGGCCACGGTAGACACGGTATCTCACAGAATTCTCTCAAATTTCGCATATAGGGGTTATGCGATATGCTGAACACAAAAACCGTATTCATTTCGTACCGTACCCTCGTTTTTGTGAAATTACGATGAGTGGTGGAAAACGTAATTTCACAAAAACAAGGGTATGGTACAAAATGAATACGATTTTTGTGTTCAGCATATCGAATAACCCATATATGCGAAATTTGAGGGAATTCTGTGAGATATCGTTTCTACCGTGGCCAAGCAAAAAACGAAAGAACCTATTGATGGCCAAATCCGGCCGGCCAAAGGTGGCTGGCCGCGGCCACGCCGGAATTCGGCCTCTCTGGTGTTGGGAACATTTATTAAATGTCTTTTCTTTTGAACTATTTTATTCTATAGTAAAAACAAGAAGACTTTGGATGAGGAATCACCTATCACAAGACGTCGCCCACCTGTGCGTCTCCTCTCTTTCTCGGTCATTTCTGATGAAGAAAAAGAGAACAGCATTCTATTTCCCAATTTCGACACGCTCAACTGTGCATCTTCAAGTGTGATGACTGGTTCAGTATCGATATCGTCATTCTCTGAAGTAGGTGTCCTCCTTGCTGATCTTTATTTCTTTTCTTTTTTTTTCGAATGATTTAATAATGATGTGAAGGGTTGAAGGGTCGTGCCAATTTGTGAATTACGCTCAACCTATATTCAGAAGCTACTTTAGCTATTCCAAATTCTTCAACCTGCATTTTCAGTGTTGTGAGTCCGACATAGTATGGACGCCTCCAAAAGCTAAGGTTGATTGTGAGCGTGCAACGAGCGCTGAAAGAGTTTCAACGAAGAAAATAGTCCGGAAACGAATCACAGAGAGCGTATTGTCTGATAGCTGTATTGAGAAGAAGAGGTCTTGCGCTATTCGGAGCGAGTTTTTCCAGGTTTGTCTTCTAAGTTTGAACGTAGGACAAAACAGGGTGAATTACTCAAGTGTTCAGCACTCTTCAAATTAATTGTCACTTGTTGCTGTTCCCATCCGTGTTCCTTACTGCGGTTCTCGTACGGGAGAGGACAAGTCAACAAGTGGTGCAAATGCTTGCTGTCCTGCATATTGCTTAAAGCAATTTCCCCTTTCCAAGCCAGAAGCTGCAATCAACATTGCCTAGCTTTACAGCATCTCGTTGTTTTAGAGCAACGTCAGTTTGGTGGAAGACGATGTCTTCGAGCCGGATGATTTCTCACCCAATGTTTCATGTGCAAGTGAGCACTCTTCAGTATCCTGCTCCTTATCACGATCATTTCTGCGTACACAAAGTACTGGTCAATTGGAATGTCAGCAAAAATCACCTTTATTGAGTCCAGAAGTGGTGAGCAGTAATTTTATTCAGAACTTTTCCGCTTATGTTACTCACCCCATGCGCCGAAAGATCAACGACATGAAGCGGGTACAAACCCAGCCGAGAGGAGTACTGAACTGTGGTATTGAGGAGGGCACTATGGCTTGGCTGCTCATTTGCCACAAGATTAAGAAAATTGAGAGGATCATGACGCGATTCCATACCGTGTGATGTCAGCTTAGATGTTAGGCAGTATGGCTGATTTCGTGGAGTAGGTTTAAACATAGCTAAGCTTCTGTGCTCTGTAGTGATGTACGAGGAATGATTTGTGTTTGGGTAGGGGTGTAGGAGGGTGGAAAAGGATGGTATTTTAGTGGTAGAGTAAGATGTTGTGAACACGCGAAGGCAATGCGGAACAAGGGAGTTCTGGGTTGGGCAGAAATTATGATTTCCTATGGCAGCAATGGAAGTTCCGAGAATTGTTTGCAGTTGCATTTTTTTGCATCCCCCTATCTTTCTGAGGGAAAGGTAGAGTCGTACAGGCGAAGTGAGCACTAGACGAAATCTGAAAGTCCGACATGGGCCGAGCTCACATGATGGTATTAGGTTGGTACAGATGAAATGTCGGTTTTTGGAAATTTGCAAAATTTATTATAACAACAATACTGCGCCATCTTAATCCAAAATATAGTCTCCATTGTTATCAACGGCTCTGCCATCTTTCGCTCAGGAGTTGGATTCCCTTCGCAAAGAAGCCAGTGTGCTGCGCCTTGAAGTAGTCGTTTACCCAGCGTCTGACCTCATCATGGTTATTGAACTTTTTTCCCTCCTAGGCGTGCTGCATCGTACGAAAAAGGTGATAATCAGATGGTGCTATATCGGGGCTATACGGAGGGTGCGGCACCAACTGCCAGTTCAGATCCTCTATCCTTTTTTTTTGCGAAATCGCAGCTACGTGCGGACGAATATATGTATCGAATGACACTCTCAAGATCTGCCATTTCTGAAATCCTCAAGAATCAGAAGTTGACCGCCGGGAGCAATAACACTGACGGTAGATAACCTACACACGTGCCTTCACAGCGGCACTCATAGCTGCTCTGAAATGGGAGTTATTCTGTAAAAATAACTACCAGAACCCGGCAGACATTTCTTCTGCACCAACATAATACATAGTTGTCATCGGTGAGGATTCGACCGTATCGAAAGGCTATTCCAAGTGGGATTCCAAATCTTGAAGTTTGGATGTTGCGTTACGCTATGAGGTCTAACGATCCTTTTTATCATTCACCTTCAAATGGCATATCAGAGTAACGGTGGTGCCATGCAAAATACCTTGGTTTCATGAAAATCTCCTATTTAGTTTGAAATCAAATGGTTTAGGATTACTCGTTACCCGGCGTGGAACATCCACAGCGAGAATCGCTTGCTTTTCGCAGCATATCAGCGGCCACACTTGCCTCCGAAATTCGGCGTCTCGGTCCGGAGGCATTCGAACGTCGTTACGTGCTCATTGATTGCAGATACCCATATGAATATGAGGGAGGGCATGTAAAGGTGAGTGACTGTAGAACTGACCCTTCCACCTTTCTATTTCTTTCTTTATGGTGGTGGTCTCTGCGATTTTTCCATTTCCACGGTTACTGATCTATGATTTCATTTTCATAGTCCTGTTAGGTTGCTGCTCAATTATGACGTTTTCTTCTCGTCTTTTTCAATTAAAATCGATCTCGTTAAACAGGTTCTCTATGAAAATAGTACTTTTCTTCAATTCCGTAAAGATGTGACCGAAAATCGTATCCGAGTTCGCAGTCGTATGGTTTAACACTCTGGGAGGGTTAAAACGCAGTAGGTCATTGTGCGTTCTCAGCGAACTTTTTGGCAAATGGAAAATCAGCCAAGCCAAGTCGAAAAATGTTCAAGTAGCTCGATTCGCGCGATACAAGCCCCGCAGATAAAGAAAGAGGTCGAACATCAAACTTCGGCGATCAGGACCCTTTGACAGTCTCCTGGTCGTCGAAATTTGATGCTGGAACTTTTTCTTCCTTAACTGTCTGGGTTGTGTCACCCAATTCAAACTTCTTAAGTCATCTTTCAACTTGCCTTCGATGATGAATGTTTCTTCGCTAAATAATTCGTTGAGATCGCGAAATGCTTGTGCTGCATTTCACTCTTTGAAGTGACAGAGCTGGCGAGACTGGTGCGATTCTCAATAGAATCTATCCTAGTTGAAAAAGGAAATTATTTCGATGTGAAAACAATTTAAGGGACATCAGTTTTCAACCAAAAAAAAGTGGAAAAGCCGCAACAACCTGATTATTGTTCATCCTTTAGTCTCACATGAGCAAATTTAGTGTGCGGTGAACATCCACGACCAAAACGAGCTTGAGAAGCTGTTTTTCCCGGACGATCCGAACGATCCCATCCGTTCCCGCATTCCTATTTTCTACTGCGAATTCAGCCAGAAACGTGGTCCAGGAATGTGAGTTTTTCTTCTCGCATAGAATATATCCTTGGTTTGTAACGTTTCGACCTTCTTTTCTTCTGAATTTTGCGCTGTAAGTGGATGAATCGAGGTTGGAACGATACTAGCCACTAACACAGTGTATGCAATATAGTTAAAGGATTCGAGTGGTGAAAACTGCATAGATTTTTTCACTTCAGGGCACTAGCACTTCGCAGTATTGATCGAACGCGCAACGAGTTGAACTATCCGAAAGTTGACTACGCAGAGATGTATTTGCTAGACCAAGGATATAGAAAGTTCTGGAATGATGGATGCTACAAGGTTTTTCTTCGAAATTCCGTTTAGGCTTCATCTTATTCCTGTTACATATACTGTTCCTCTATATTGTTAAGACAAGCATGTCTCGAGTCGAAATTAGTGGTTGCTGAAACTATGTCATGTACAGGTTGCCTGTAATGCCGTGGGTTTTTAAAGGACAGAGTGGAAATCTCGTACACAGCTGTAACATACCACTGAAACACAAGCGCAATCACCTCAGTTGAAAAAGATATGAGCTGTAGTAAAATGATCTGAATTGAGCCAGCGTTCGGAGTTCCAGGTAACACAGTCATTTGAAGAAATTTGAAAGGAAGTTAGTTGTAGTGCCTTATTTTGCTCTGTTTTTTTTCTATTTTTTAAATCTATAGTGAACCCCAAGCGGCCGTAGACGAGAGGCGGAACCGCAGCGCGGTATTCTTGGGCAGAAACACAGAGGGTCCGCATACTGGCTCCGGTTGTGTGCTGCGACGTGACACTCGAGTTCTCTACTGCGGGCAGAAGCAGACAACCAGAGCCAACATGCAGAGCCCCTGTGTCTCCGCTCAAGAACGCCGCGCCGCGGTCCCTCCTTTGTCTACGGTCGTTTGGAGTTCAACATATATATGGGAAAATAGTTACATTGTGGTTGGAAACAAGCGCAAGCATCTGCAGGGAAGTTGGGCCGCATTCGACGCCTCGTAATGCTTCTCGTCTCTGCGTCGCGCTGGCTCAGTTCAATATTTCTGGCGAAACATACAAGGTTGTGACCATTTTCAGGCCGAATGTGTCCCATGCGGTTACGTGCCTATGACGGATTCCGCTTATGTGTCATCGTTGGTCAAATACAAATGGCACAAGTCCAAGTCAATGAGTCAGCTCGTTGTTCGAGAGAGGGAAAGGATCCCGTTGAGAAAAACTGCTTCTATGTTTCGTTATCGTTCTCTCATGCAGGTCAGCTTTCTAATAGTGCTATTTTTGAAGCACTTGAGGATCTGATCATTGGTGACTCGCTTTATTCAGGTTATGATCCAGCTACCTTTTTAGGTTTGTTGTGAAGTCGATACGAATGACACAAATGATGAGTTTTCGAGCATAAGTCCGACTGCGAAAACGCCGGATTTATTGCCTCGTCGTCTGGAATTCACGGATAGCCCTGACTGTAGAAAAGCCGAATAGACGGACAGGAGTGTCCACCATATTTACACAAACTGACGCATGGTTCATTACGAGTTTTTGGCTACCGGCCGGTAGCGGTTAGTGGTTGCGATAGTCGTTATAGGTGTCATTATGATTTAATGCGATGCTTAACTTGCATGCTTTGTGGTCATGTGTCATGGGTGACATGCCACACATTTGTGAAGGAGAGTGCTCTGTTGGCATGTCGTTAATTTCACTGGTTCTGTTGCATGAGAGCGCTTCTGTACTTGTACGAGAATGCAGTTCAACGCGGGTGTCGGTCTGAACCACAATAAGCGTCGATGGAAGTGCATCTATTGCGGACGCGGGGAGCACTCGGCGCGGCCCTGGTCGCGCCGCGTGAATCTCGAATCCGCAAAAAAACGCACTTTCATCGACGCTCACTAGATTTGAGCTGGTGCAGCTGTACAAACTTCTCTTCTTGTGAATAACTAGAATTTTTACCTAGTACTGATATCTTTTTTCAAAGCTTAGAATCGTACTCTTCGTTAGGTAGATGTTCCTAGCTCTTATTATACCCTTTTCATTATACTCATGTTGTAGTATTAGGTCTTTCTCACACTTTCGGGTTTAGTTACAGCTTTACGATTTGAATGCAAGCGATCTGGTTATTATGCGAGCGATCATCTTTATTTACATGTTTTTCCTTCTTGATGTTCCCACTTGTTGCCTGGTTATTGCAGTTACTGCCGTCATTCCTACTACCAAATCCCATTCTCTTATTTACCACTTCTATAACATTAGGGTAATTCTCTCAGAACTGGTACCTTTGATATTATTTACTGGTAGTTGTTATCTGGAACCACTAAAATAGATTTTTATACTGATAACTCTTTTTGTCAGTGATTTTGTTTCTACTGTTTTCCTAGTGTTCTTTCTGTGCCATACTTTCACATTTAACTTACACCTTTCGTAATGCATAAGATTTTCTTGTGGCATAAATCTCTACCCTATTATGTTCTTGTTCAATTTTACAAAGGTTGCGTGGAACGTGAGAATCCTTCATTATTTGATTTCTTATTATGTCTCGGCAATGTGTTGGGTTCACTCACAGTCCTTTCAAAATTCAGAGCTTGGAGGCATTTACATATGGTTTGTTTCTTATTTGACGAACATTAAAATTCCCGACCAATCAGATCATACGGTCATTTAAACTTCGAGGCCAATTGCATTCGATTTATAATTTCTTAATCATGTGATTTGCTTGACCCTGCCACAGCATCCTACGTCAACCTTGTTATCATTGTTTTCTCTCATAATTAGTCCTTCTGTTCTTCTGTTTTTGTTTAATTTTTATCTTGGCACTCGGTTACTGCATGCTCTGTACTCTTTAGCTATACATGTTATACTCCGGGTGTGTGGACGCATGTTATTCATCCTGACAGCCGGCGCTAACTAGCGTTTGGAGACGTTTACCGCGGTCTGTCACCTAGCCCAGACCAGTCGGAAATTGATCTCGAATTATGTTCAGGGGATGGGTATCTCACGCAACTGCCACTTTCGTCCATTCATATGCACATCTCATTGGAATTCTTGATGCCTTAAGATTGAACTAGGACCGAAGGGTCCATCTTACCAACCATTTGCAAGTCTCAGGACAAGTTTTTGAAAAGTTTTCAGATCTGCAGTCGTGAAGATTTGCTTTGAACACAAAACAAAAAACTGATTTTAGTACAGTAGATACAGTAGACGCAGGGCGAAACCTTAGACTGGGTGAACCTATCCAGGCAATGCTGACCCTACACTATTCAATTACCGGACCAGAAAACGCCCACCGAAGAAGCAGATCCATCTGCCCATTTGCTGCTATCGAAGTACGGCACTGTTAAATGCAGTGCAATTATGGGGGACAGGGTAGTGTTATAGTCTCCTCAGAATCGAAGAGAAGTTGTGGAGAAGGATGCTCGAGATCGTATTCAATTATAATATTTCCGTCATTTTTCGCACACTTTTGAAAAAAGTCTATGCGTACTGCTGGGAGTTCGGTAAATGTTTATGTCTAATGCAGTAGATGTCTGTCACTGACGTGGTCACGTCATGGAATTTTTGTTCTATCGGCTGTGTCGTTTAGTTGAAGCTTACTTTCATAAGAAGCGTTTTAGGTTGAAGATACCTGTGGAATGAATGGCGCCGCTGATGGGCCACTCTGTTCTTTGATTTCCTACGTTGTACCACGTAAGTACCAGGACTACGTAGGACTTGGTGACTACATTTTCCCCACAATACCTTGAAAGTTATAATTTCCAGCAGGACTGTCAAGAGTTCCTGTTGTCGGTTCAACCGAAGTTCGTCCACATATCAACGCTCCTATCGAGACTGTCAGCGCGAAGAGCAAACCGTATGTAACGTTTTTTTTTTAGATCGGATAGAATTCTGAAGTAAGCGAAATTAAGTGACGCCAAGTTGAGAAAGATGCGTTCTTTTCTTTGAGAAATTCAGAGAGAAGTACCGTAAGGGGTTCGTAGATGGTAGCTGTTACTGCTGTGTGTACATATAATCACGCTCAGTGAGACTCTCAAGCGTTCACCGTTGATGGTCCCGTTTAAAATAAATGATAGGGTAGTCAGTGATCATTACACATGAAAAAATCATACCAGTCGACTGTTTGGGGTCATCGAAATGAATTGGTGCGTGTACGGCAGATTCCGAGAATGTGGGATATTAGCTAGGCTCTCCTTGAGATCTTTTACTTGATATATGTGCGTCTTATTATTTTTTTTGCAGAGGAATTGCTCCAACTCCACCAACGGAAACTTCAACACTTCCCAACGATTTAACTCGCCCAGCACGTCCTGCTACAGACTTACGTGCAACCCGTGCTGCATCAACTGCATCAACTGGCACTAATCCATCTGTTCCATTAGTGGATGAAACTGTTCACCATAAGAACCAAGCATCACCTTGTCCTTCACCTGTAAAAGCTCCAAATCGTCCTCCCAAGAAGTCCTGTTTGACCAAGAATACGACTTCGAACGTCGTACCTGCCAGGCTCAATCTCAAGAAGAAGACAGTTGCTTTTGGGAAGACAGTGAACGTCTCGCAAACTATAGAGGTTATTAGTGTTTAGTATTTACGGTTTTTCACTACAACTCATTGGGAATCCAGCGGGGGGGGGAGGGCTTGGGGGGGGGGGGGGGGGGAAAGGCGTGGGAGTTGGTTCAAGACTTTATAGAATGGTCAAAAATTTCGTGTTAGCTTACCTCTAGTACCTTTTCATTTTTTTAGATATCCATTCTTAAGAATTTATATTAGTTATTGATTTTCAATTATATTCGCCTTTGAAAATAAAACGGTTTGGGCTCCCAAATTGGCGGAGAACCCAGCTTTTCTCTTCAGCCTCCCCCACACCTTCCACCCGCCTTTGCTCTTCAGTCGTGCACCTAACTTAACGTACATGATAATCTTTCAGTTTCCTTTATTTTGTATGAGCTGAGCTAATCCTCGAGATGAACCATTTTCCGTGTTTTAACACAAGCTCCTTCAGGGTACATCTCACTCATCAAAACTGAAACGCCAAATGAACAAAACCGCGGCATCGCAGCCAACAATGAATGATGCAGATAACAAAGAAAACAAGCCTCATGACGTAGTTGAGCAAAATGGAGAGG
Organism: Ancylostoma ceylanicum; assembly: GCA_000688135.1. NCBI lineage: Eukaryota > Metazoa > Nematoda > Chromadorea > Rhabditida > Ancylostomatidae > Ancylostoma > Ancylostoma ceylanicum. The sequence goes on along the minus strand of JARK01001355.1, from coordinate 2,074,741 downwards.
TGACTACCCATTTCCTCTTGAAGTGTAGGTGTGCAAATTTCGTATTTTCCTTGATTTCAGCAAGGATCGCTTTTCGACATACTGAAAGATGTGAAATCGTCGCTGGAGGCGTTGAAAGCCCGTGATGAGGAAAGAGCCGAAGAGCTTCGATCTATCCGTCGAATGGTTGACGATAAAGGGAAGGAAATGGACAATCTGCGAGGGATTCTTGCTGGTGGTTTTTAGTTCTACCAATTGTTTCAGAACAATGTTCGCATAATGGTGAATGTTCAGATTTCTTCTCCAAGGATTGCCCCCGATCAGCTGATTCATTGTCGTATACACTATCGAGGAAGAAGCCTGAAGACACCAAATCACCTCCAAGGAGAGCTGAGAAGGACAAGAAAAATCGGTCTCCAAGTTCTCCTGTTCGCCAATACAGTCCACTGCCCAGGGATGGGAAGAATTTGGTGTGTGCCCTACAGGAATGCATATGAATGAATCAACCTTACACTAGCTTGCAGGCACGCCGAGATCCTGATCCAAATAATGTTGATGATATCACGTTTGAGGAGTTCCGTCGTTTGATAACGACCAATCCTGCGCTACGTCAGTTTGTGTCAGATATTCTAGCGGAGGAGAAAGAAGTGGGTATGACTCATCCAGTGGCGGTAAACTGGGTATGAATCATCCAGTGGCGGTAAACATTTAGTAGAATAATAGGTTTGGAATTAACTGTAACGGCGGCCCATCACGTAAGTTTGTTGTGCCTTGCGTTTCGGTTCGCAGCGTGAGCGTTGTTCCTTTTTCATTATTTGCTATCATCAACGCAGAGAATGCTTTTCAGCAGCGTACTGGTTATGCATATCGTCATAAAAGATCAGGTAGAGGTGATTCGCCATGGAGGAATGTAGAGGAAGGAGAACCGACTCGAGAGCCAAGGCTGCGAGAGGATTCAAGAACAAGAGGGTACGAAACTAGCTTTTTTCAGTTGGTGCTACTGCGTAATCCGGCGTTTTCTCTATCACTACTTTTCATGAAGTTTTGCAACGTTTCGTCTTTTTTAGACCTCGAGGTGCGAAGTTCACAGAGAAGGTAACAGTTGAACGTAGCATTCGATGTTCACCACCAGAACTGGGTCAGTACTCAGTGGACACGAGACGATACATTGCTGATCAGATTTTGGAAGGTTAGAAATTTTCCAATCTAATGTGTGGTCGGGCAGCCCACTGAATGCGTCTGTGTATCTGTCTGCAACTGCGGTTGCGGCGTGGTATTGGCTGGCTAATCAAGTGGTCTGATTGATGGGAGGATGCTGCAGGATTTGTCTCCTATGGAATTTTACCAAGTAGTGGTAGGAGAACATTAAAATGGAAGTAATCACACCGTGTACAAAGTCTTAGAACATGGGAGGAAAGTATAAAATTTCCACTACCAATGCAACCGTAATTGTAAGCAAAGTGGCAGGCGCACTCTCTAGATTACCAAACTGTACAACCTGCTGGCTAATTAGCAAGCTGACTGCGCTTTTTGATTTCTCACGGATAATAGAACTAAGCGTTGATTTTTCCTTGTATGCAAGGCTGACATCTGCCCGTTTTGTGGAGGATATGCGATGATGCTTCGCTTCGAAAACCACCATTGACTTCTCGTGCTCAGAAGTAGTTACTCTACCCATTGAGTAGCTATTTGTATGTGGTTGCTTTTTTCTATAGAAGCTACCATTATGCTGAACGTAATTGGCTGAATTTACGACAAAACATTTCATGTGCAATCTGTCGTCAATTAGACGTTTCCTCTAGCTTAGGTAGTGACATTTGAAGCTGTACGCTTGAATAGCTTTGCAGATGAAGACGAAGGAAGTCAGTCGATGTACCGTCCTGGAGAAAGCGTCAGCTACTACCCTGAAAATCTTCGTACTCGTGGGTATGTCGTGGAAGTACACATTTTCTTCTGCTTCTGCTTCATTTTTCCAACGCATACATTGCTGTTTTAGGTATGGCGGTGATCCTGTGGGTTCAGATGACGATCAAGGTCCGGCACGGCGCAATTATCGTGATTGTGAGTTTCTCATGATCTCAGTTTTGTTCGGCTAGCTGGTTATTATGTACGAATCTTTGCAGATGCAGCTATTGGAGAGCGTCGACGGCAGCGAAGGGATCGTCGGACGGATCGCTTTCAAGACTATTGATGGTACTTTTTGATTGGTTATTTGTTTAGGATCTCTGTTGCCGATACGGTTGAGCGCGATTGATTTCCTTTCATTTCGAACTATATTTAAGATATGACGGTTCTTTATTGTGAATTTGCTTGCCTTATTTCATCACATTTGCTATTCATTTGTGTGTCACCTTTTCTTGGCATACCTCATTTCTTTATCTCTAACTCAAAATTCAACATGTGCTCTTGAATCCGAAGCTCACTATTGCTTCTTTGTTGCTCTTATACGTATTCAATTCATCTGTACAATCTCGTGTTATCTTGTCGTGTCCTCTTGGTAATTGCACTGTCACTTTATATTGGATGTACCAGCCGCTCTGGATGAAAAAACTTTCCTCGTTCTTGTGTTTCTCAGGCGTGATCTGTCTAAAAGTTTTTGCCGACAACTCACATTTATATGTCACATTTCTGCTTCGAATTCCTTTATAAATCGGGTTCGAGATTTGTTGCTGCGCGTCACTAGAACTTCTAGACCTAAACTAATCACGTAAAGTCATCAGTGGAAAAGGTAATGCGGGTTGGGTATAAAGCAGCTCTGACTTGCGAGGACATATATTCTAATTCTACTGTTGCGGGCCAAAACAGACGTGTGTTTATCCGCCCAGATGCTTCACTTTTAGACGAAACTGGAAGTTGGATTATCATTAGCGTGTTTCAACCGTTGGCTTGAAATTTGTACTATTAGATTTAGTTTTTTTTACGGGAAAAGTCGGAATAGGAAGATCTAGTAAAAATCGCTTCACACTATGTTAGAGCACCGAAATAAAAAAAATATTTCTCGGTTTTTCGAGATAACGAGGCAGTAGTCTGCTTGGGAGAAGAAGAAGTGATGCCGCTTGAAAGGTCTACTGGACAAAAAGTCCATGAACTCATGGATCTTCCTACCATTTAAGGTTGCTTAGAGGCTCCTACCAAACCTCTTTTGTAACGGGTCCAATTTGACAGAATTTGATTTCCAAATTACTTTCTGTTCATGTCCGACTTTTAGTGAATCTCGTCATGAAGGGAAGAATTTGCTGTTGGTATAGGAGCAGAACACGAGGTTTTTGACAGCTTCATTGGCTGATTTCGGCGGGATCACCTTCTTTAGAGGCTGCAATGGTTGCATCAAAATGTAACCTATCCTATCAAACGTCCTTCCAACCTCACAAACGAATCTAAGACCAGTTTTTGATCACACACGGAGTCCCTTCGTCAGAATCGCGTCTCACCTTAGTATTACTAGTGGCCGGATCCTTCAAGTATTCTTCCCTTGTTGACAGTTGAAGGTGTCTGGACCCTATTAATGCGACTCCTGAAAAAAAAAACACTGCTCGCACTTCTACCGTCGTTCTCGTCATCTCCTAGAGTTAAATGTTCGACATTTTCAGCAAATAGCTGACTTACAAAGGAAGGATACTCGGTCAGTGTGGCTATTCATAGAGAGGTGTATATTTCCTTATCCAGCTTTCGACGCTGATTTCTAATCCGTTTTCAAATTTGCTAATCTGCTTACTGCCTGCGAGTTGCCCATCTGGAGGAAGAGAGACTCATTTTTGGACTGAGAGACTTCTTTGTACACTAATTTCCTGGTTTGCAGATGGGTAGCAAAAATGGGCATAACTCTTCACAGAGAGCAGCTTAGTAAATTTTGAAAATGGATTTGAAATCAGCATCGAAAGCTGGATAAGGCAGTATAGACGTCTCTATGAATGGCCACACTGACCAAGTATTTTTCCCTGGTTAGTATGAAAACTTCTTTGATGGGATCGTTTTCTGACTCATGCGCCCCTCCTTTGCAAACAGGTAGGTCCATGTCATCGCTGTCGATGCGGCTCACCAGTTTCGCGTAGGTTCTTGAGAAGTAGGAGTGGTGAGTAAATTCTCTGGATCACTGCCGCAAAGTACAACATCCTGTACTTTCGTCATTAGTTGGAACAGCAACAGTCCATCGTTTGGTTGCATATTTTCGCTTCTTCGTGTTTACTGGAATTTTATTCCCGTCCGTATGTAAATTTCAGCCAGCTATCTATGACATACCTTTCTATCTGGACAAATTATGGAATTCAAATGACGCCATCACAAATTACCCTGAGGCATTTTGCCTTGATCATGGGCTCGTCTGCATGATCAGCGGCAGGATCCTCCTCTTCTGAGTCAGGCCGCCCTCAGCCCTTCCCGAATAGATCCATAAGTGCGTGAACAAACAAAGAAAACACACTTGACGAGTTCTGCAGGCTTCATCGTTATCGATTCGGTCGGCTAATCAGGTGCCATGTATCGGCGTTGATCTCGCTAATGTCCACGGTTCATCTCATACTCTGTTCACATTGCTTGAAGCGAGTTTTGTTTGCGTTGCGGATCAAAATCATTGCAATCATGTCGCGCTGTGTTCCCTGTGTTCCCCCTCTCTACTTTAGCTTCTGTGGCGCATGCTATTGTCTCAGATGTGAGTGCTAACTCTCAGCTGCAGATGTATTATTCCTGGTATTTCCCGTTGTCTTTGTCCTATGAATGAAAGAAATCGGGCAGTTTTGTTTCTGTTGTTTCGTGTATATGTTGAGGACTACCGTTATTTGTATGTTTACTGGTTACCTTTCGACATCAATGCCTTTGTGAAACCTAAATATTGCCAACAAATCGGTTTCTCATCATAAATTAGCATGCAAACTATTGTACATTAACAATACCAAATGGCTAATAAAAGTCTTTCGACTTTGGAGCTAGTGATGAATGTTACCTACATTTGATAGCTTAGCTAATATGAAGTTCAGAGACAGAACGGTGTTGTTTTGTTCCTCTTCAGCAATCACATCAGAATAAACCCACAAGATATACTATTCTGTTAGTAGTGTTGAGTAAAAGTAGCTAACACTAACTCAACACCTTTGAGTAATAGATAAATCTTACTTACCAAAGTATATGTGTGCTAAAATGTCGAAATTTGAAGATTCTGAGGAATAGAATTTTTTTATTGATTTATTGAGTACTTAGCTGCTAACAAATAGTTAAAATTCGAGAAGTGAAATTATTAGGTTGAGGAAATATAAATGTCCACTGTATCTACGTATGGCGCTGTCGACTAAAATGCTTCGTTATTTGGGGAGAGGGGAGTCCAATTGTGAGGATTTTTCTGGCAATTTCGGCGTAAATTTTATCTCGTACTGATTTTTTCTCATTTTCCTGTCAAAATTCGATCGGGGCCCGTAGCCAATATGCTTTATCCAGTCGGATAAACATGCTCTAACGGATATGTTACAGTGGATTCGAGAATTTGCTCTCCAATAAAAACATATCCCTGGATATGCAAATCCACTCGTTTCACTGCAGGTCATCTTTATCCGGTCGATTTCCGCCTGATAACAGTTCGTGATCTTCTCCATCTCCACTTCGCGTTGTTTCTCGTCAAGACACCGCATTTGCGTCAAGAAATGATTACGTGGGTGGATAAGTTATACTGGATAGCAAAGTGGATAAAAACCAGTGGGGATGGATATATACCCGCTGTGTTTTCCCTCCCACGGTCAAATATATTGGATACGGCTCCAGAGCTGCTTTATTGTCCACGATTTGCAGAGAAATCAGGGAATAAGCTGTTCTGGTCACTTCACAACCAAACGGCACTATTTTAACTTTTCATAGGTGTTGTTTTGATTTTGTTTTGTTTTTCCTGCCATCTTCTTGAGTGCCGACTGACTGCCGAGATCCGAACATTTCCGACTCCGGCAAACTGGTGGAACTTCCCTTTTTTCCCCAGTTTAACAGTTTTCGGCAGGTGTTGCGGATTCACCTGACGGAGCATTTCATGGCGCTTCAGGAGATTTACAAATTGTTTAGTATTCATGGTTTCTCATGTTCGAAATTATTTTTTCAGCTCCTTCGAAATTCCAAAATTACAAACTGTTCACTAAATAATTAAGAACTTTTTTTTATCCGCTGAGCAACTGGTTCCGTTTCTCTCTTCCGTTCCTCCCTATACTTGCATATGGAAGTTCTTACTCCTTTTCATAACCTTCGCCGACAAATGTCACCACATCAGTTAAACTCTTACCAGGCTCAGTGGCAGACGGCACTCAACCGTGTCGAGAGCTTTTTTTTTGAGCTGCAGAGCAACTGGTTTACCCGTCTCTGGTTGAACTCACACAAATCTCGACACTTGACGTTGCTGATCCTAAGAAAAAGCCGCCTTTGCTCAACACTGTTTTATGTTCTTGACAAATATGGGTTCTATTTCTGCTTGTGCTCCAGACCGTTTCTAGAAGTACTTACTTATTACCTAACCTTTTGAGTCAAAAAATTGATGAAACTGCTCTTTGCAACAGGGACACAGTCTGAACTGCGTAATATGTTGCTTCGAAAGCTTCATCAGCTCTAAGAGATGTCCATCTATCCCCACTTGCTGCCATTCATCCCTCAAATGCTGCAGGCCGACCTGCCTCAGCTGCTGCTAAAGCAGCATAGCTGCAGTAGCAATTGAGGGGAGGATGACAGCAAGTGGGTGAAATGGACAAAGGCTTTGAACTCGACGCATCATGTATGCTGTTTAAGCTGCGTTCCTGCTGCGGAATTACCACAGAAGTGAGGATTCGAAATCCATCTTTATTTGATAGACTTTTCCTTGCCGAAGGTTACATCGTTTACACTTGCTGGCTGGCATTTCATTTTTGTGACAGTTTGCGGCTATTCGCTATTTGTTTAACGTCGCAAGTACACTCCTCCTGAACTATAGCACACCATGTCGTGGTCTCCCGAGCTGGATTCATGAAAAGATAACCGTGCAAACCTATGGCTAACTTTATTGGTTACGCTATAGACCACGTAGTGCTAAGAGGTGCAGGACATGAAAGTTGGTTTGCTAGCCTGATTTCGTCTGGTTATGCACTCATGAACCCTAGTCCCGGAGGACGTCGATTTTCATGCATATCGATTACCGTTGGGGTTCGCGGCGGTGGCGTCAGCGATGTCGCTTCCAAAATTAATCTATCACGATCGATTCCGTTGGGTGACGTGGAGCGAGGTGCTATACTTCACGTGGAGTATAGCATCTGCCTTCCTTGAACAGACCAGAGACCTTTTTTCTTTTATTCTAATTTTTATTTTTTTCTTTTCTTTTGAGCTCTTATGGTTTGCTTTGAAAAACTCTTCAAACTGTGAAATTAATCCTGGGGTATTGGCTAAGGCGAAGTGGTTCATCCCGCAGCACAGTACATATATGTATGGTTTAGATTTCACTGAAAATATTTGCATATTTTGTAGCATAGCATTAAAATTACGCACTGTTACCTACCACAGTTATGGCGTGCTTAGCGTTCTTACTTCCGCCTACGCTGCGTCACTAGAAAACTCATTAAAAAGCTATTCTGTTTCAGTTTCAGCTTCACATTTGACAACGCATTTTTATTTTCGATCTCTGGAACTGTGCATCGACAGGGATTACATGTAAGTTCATGGTGCGGTCATTCGTAAGCGGACGTGGGGGGAGGGATAAAAGAGTGGGTCCCACATACGTAATAGGAGACTCTGACGACCACGAATATAAAGGTAGAGCTGCTTGAAAATCAGTTTAAACTTAAATTATCAGAGGTAAATGTAATAAACATAAATGTAAATAAGAGTTTTAAATAAGCTTATGCTTTTAATTGCAGTAGCTGCACCTCTTGTTTCTTTTCTGACTCATCATTTGACCACTTTACGTGCAGTGAGCGTATACGGCGGTGCGGTTTTCGCGGACGCGGGAAGTACGCTGCGCGGCTGCGCTGCTCGCGATGGAATTGCTACCGTAGTGGCAAATTAGACTTTTCTTTTTAGTTCTTCACCATATTTGGTGTTACTTATCAAGGAAACTGGCTAACTCTCAAGAAAACCTAATAGGTTGTTGCCCCGGAGAGGATTACTGCTTAAGCGGCGCGGTCGCGCAGCGTGCTTTTCGAGGCCGCGGAAAGGCCACCGCTATCGACGCCCACTTGAGGTCATCCAGTGGAAGTCTCGTGCTGAACTAGCGGAAAACCCGTGAATGGTGTATAGGTGTATGTAGCAAAATGTTGCAGATACGTAATTTTTGAAGTATTATATATAATATTATTACAAAAATACAAAATACGCCAATATAAAATGAGCGAGATAAGCCACAAAGTTTTTGTAAAGTTCATGAAGCAATTTCGGGAATTTCCCTGCCCTTCCCCCTACTCCCTCCCCCCGGGTAATTTTTCAATGAACCCTATTGCTGACGAAAATTCGAGTTCTCTTCCAGGAATGCCGTGCTCGTTGTTCGTGCCAACGGTCCGTGGGTCACGACAATGCGCCATTTGCCAGTGCAGTCTAGAGGCACACAATCCGGAGGCCATCTACGTCGAGCCGAGCAGAATCTTTACGGCACCGAACACCCCTAGAACCGAACGGAAGCAGCCGAGGTATGGTATTTGTTCAATTTATATTATGCACTGTTGATTCGATTGTATGCTGCCATGATTCTTGTTTCCTCCCGAACATTAAAAGCGCGGACCAGTAAAATTTTTCTCTTCTTGTTTTTCGAATTACTTGTCCAAGAAACAAAAAAAAAAATGACCTCAAGAAACATCCGCTTTTCGTTTTCATCTTTCGCTCTCTTCCATCTTTTTTTTCTTCCTGCTCTGTGCCTTGCCGATGCGGATTTCTTATCCTGAATAGTACAGGAGACTGCACTCGCGTTCCTTCATACTCATGAGAGAAATGGTACTATTTTCCCAAATCATGGTTTAGTTTAGACAATGCATGTATAGAATCATCTTGTTTAGAAAAAGAAAATACTCGCATGCTGAACCACCTGTTTGGGCAGGTATGATCAGAATGAGTTGATCTGTTGATCGATCGTTAATTTGACATACGTGGGGCGAAATGTGTGGATGCGCAGACAGTCAGACTGCCAAGGCTCAGGATGCAACGCGTGTTATCGGGTCCACATTACTACAGCCTACTATAACTTGTGCCAACGTGAAAAGGAATGGGATTTGTTCAGGACCCGGATGCATAATTGAGATTACTCAGGGTAAAAATGTTGACGGAAATGCTAACTATATTTAGGCAAGTTTTGGGTATTTTAACATGTCTATCCGGGGTAATCTCAATGATGCATGCGGCTCGAGAAGAACGGTAGAAGGGGCTGCCAGGTTTCTATAGCTCGAACCGAAATAGAAGACTTGCACAAAAATTGCCCAAATAGAAAAACCTTACCAGTTTTTGATGGGTGAGCAAATAAGCGCAGATGTTTGAACTACTATGCTTCAGTCCTCGGTGCTTGGTAGACCTTGCACACAAAAGTTTCCCTACTTTTTTTATTGATTTTTTTTGGCCACGACGTTGCTCGGTTCCATAGGGTAGTATCAAGTTACCCAGACGGTGATGTTTACCTGTGCTGGGCAAGAAGTGGTTCAGAAGTTGGTAGTATTCTTTAACTTGCAGGGGAAGGATTCGGAGTTGTCCTCTGGAAATTTTTGGGGAAGCAGGTGATTGGAAATATGAGGATTTTTCAAGATTCCGGTAATTACCCAAAAAAGTGGAATCTCTAACGTACTGAAGGAAATGATAGTAATAATAATGACTAGAACAGTAAAGAGCGGGTACAACAGAGTCTTGAAGAGAAAATACATTGGCGGCGAATCATCCTTGCACCACAGAATACCGCCCGTCTGCTCAGCCGCGCCGCACCACCTATACCTTCTCAAATCTGGGTGCTGCGGCGCAGCAGGGCAGATAGGCGGTGTTCTATGTATGATGAGGGATCCATTGATGACCGCCACTGCACAAACTGTGCGCTAAAACAGGGTTGCTGAGTTCGAACGAGAGATCAAAGAAACCCGCGCGTCCTTATTTGTTCCCCGTGGACAAACATGCGTTTAGCAGGCAACCATGTCGCGTGCTCAGGAAGCGCAAGCTCATGGTCGCTTTTTGTTTGCTGTGGTTTTGCGCGACACCATTGGTCACCGGTTTCGCCGCGATTATTCAGTGTCAACTAATTGAAATCCATCATTATTATTTTGATGTGTGCCGATGTGATCCGTTTCAGAATGTAGGTTAAGCAGATCCTTGAACAAGTGAAGCGTTCATGAATCGCTCCTATCCGTTTCTGTGAGAGCTGGCGATGCAAATATAGTACCAATGCAATAGCAGCGCTGCTCTTCCTTGTTTTTAATTTTCCAAACCAGTTATATGTAGACTGTCTGGTAATCAGTGTAACAGCATCTAATATTTTGACTAGATATGTTGTTTTTGATAATATTATAATTGAGCTTGCTAATTACTAGGCTTATTAGTTGGAATCCAGTATTTTTTACTCGTGATTGAAAAAATTCTACTCTTTCAGAGGAGCTATTATATTATGCTGCCTGTAACACTATAGATTCGAACCTTATTCTCTGAAAATTTTAACTATAGACTAAGGATCTATCAAACTTTTTTTGGTAGGAATTTCCTATGACCTGGCCCAATTCCACAACTCGCTCTAATCCATGATCCACATCAACCCCATCCAGGTCCCCTCCACAAATCTCGTCGCAGGCAATATTCCACCATTTAGAAAACTGGGAGCGAGGTCTCTAAACATTTTCAAGTGGACATCTTTTATATCTACAGAACAAAAGAGCTTTCTTTGCACTGCAAGATTTTACCATATGTACCTAGACGTCTATTTTCAAATGTTCGAACAAAATTAAATATTTTCAAAAGAAATAACGTCATTGTTCTGCACCAAGTAAACTACTTTCTCATCTAAAGCAAGACCATTCTTTAGGCCGAAAGTTGCCTACCGCGTATTCGTAGTGCATTTTCAGTTGACACGCCAAGTGGATCTCATTTTTGGGACATAATGAGCTAATCTTTCGTATATTGTAAAATTCCCAGGACATAGAAGGGTCGGGGATTTAGGGATACATAGGTCTTGCCGACTTTGTACTGCGACCCATCTGGAACATATTTTGTAGCATAGTATGCATAAAGTTGAGGTGTGGTTCCAAAAAGAGACTCATTTGAGGCAGCTACAAATGGTAACTCCTCCCCCCGTTCAAATGAGCCAATTCTTCGGTAAAAAAAATCAACATCAAATCTAATACCTTTCATAGCATTTATCGCCTGTAACCGTTCGCTGGAATAAATCATTCGAGCGAAATGCGCTTGATTTAGTCATGAATTTGTATATTTTTGTTCAGAGGCCTGAGGCATAGTTAACATTACGCAGGGCAAACGTATTAGCCCTTCTCCAAGTTTATCCGCCGCTAACACGTTTACCCTGGGTAATCTCAATGATGCATACGGGCAAAGGACGTTCGTAGCGTTTATTATACCTGCCTTTATTGTTGGAGAGTGCGATCGAGTGCCAATTTCAATCCCTTCCACTCGTCCATCCGTTCGGAGATCTGGTAGAGTCATTTATGGGGGATTTTTCGCACAGGGTGTTAAGGATTGCAGTCGGAAGCTCTGATGTAGCCACTGTTAATCATCCCTGAGGAGGGCTACATCCTCAAGGAAAGTGACCGCTCCTCATGCTTCACATGGTCGACGGCTGCTTGAACAGAAATCCAATGCAAACGAATCGACGACATCTTGCCCTGAGATTCGGCAAAACCTAGCAAGGCGATGATGGAGTGTTTGTTCATCCAGCGCACGACGATTACTTTTTCACATGTGTGTCCTATTCGGATGGTTTTTCATTGCTCATCTTCCGTTTTCGTGCTTAAACTCGGCTAGCGGATGTCCACCCTTTCGAGGCTCCATCGTCGTATCATATTTATACTCTGCAAACGACATTCCCCCCATAAATCTCTTCGCTTAGCAAGGAGTCTTAAGCAGCAGCTGAATTCTGCTTCATTGCTGGACAGGCGTTTATTGATTAGATTTTTTAAAATTTTCCAATCGTCATGGCCTTGCAGAGTTTCAGAATCACGCTGAAAATGATTCTCCTTTGCAATTTTCATTTTGTCACCAGCGAGCTACACACTTACTGTTCATACAAGTTTGCCCAACTTATATGGATTTGAAAGCTCTCTTACGACGACAGTGTGCTTCTTTTGTGCCACTAGGTGTCCAATTTGGAACCGGTTACCATTTTTGGCCATTCAAAACTTCAAAAAAGCTTCTTGCTGAACTGAGGATCGTTTTCATCTGCTTTCGTTTCCTTTCATAGCTACTCTCAGCTATTTTTGAACCACTGTGATGTGAAACACTTGCTGCTATACCAGCATTTTGCTTCCATACTATCTTCAAGCACCGTGGGTAAGTCGACTTGGAAGAGATCTGCAAGCTGAGAGGCTCATAACCCATTCTAATTCACGGTTTAGCATTTTTGGGATATATTACCTTTCCGAGATAAGCGTGCGAGAATGTATGTAATGACTTTTTTGCCATCTGAAACTTCAACATTGACCAAGGGCCTGGATGCATCATTCGAAGAATGGGTAATATTATGCCTATGGGTATGATTATCCGCGGATAGCAGTTGGGTAATATGAGTAGGTTTGTGCAAACACCAATGATTGGAGAGTATACAACACCTCAATCTAACCCAGGTTAGCATGATGATCAATGCATAGAAGGTTAAAGAGGTGAAAACGAATCAATGTTGAGCTCCTAACTTTTTGCTGTGACCGATTTTGGGCTTGAAATGGACCGGAGTCGCTGGGTACTAAGTGAAGGGTAAATTTGGGCACGATAACATATTAACCATGGATAAACTTAATCTTGCTTCCGTACTCTGGTCTTCTTTCATGGTTAAATGCTGATGGAAATTCCTTTGCACACATATTTGTCTGAAATTTATCGTCTTTAATTTTCATTAAGCACAACAACTCCTATTCTTGCTCTGGTGAGATTTCAGGCGTCAGAGTTGCTTCTGCAGGACTCATGAGTGTGACTTGTTTGTGAGTGCTGGGGTGGGATTCATAAATACATAGTCAAGCGGAACCAGACTAACAAACCAACTTTCGCGTCCTGGGCCTGGGTACATCACACCTATGTTACCCAGGGTAGACAGGTTGACGCGTGCGTTAGCAATATGTAAATTTATGGTGTGTTAAGACATTTACCCTAGGTAATCTCAGTAATGTACGTATGGAGCTCCTGGGTCCCTAGCTTTGCGCAGTCCACACAATAATCAATCTCGCTAACCACGATCGGTTCTTTTCTTGGTTAACTTATGAATCCTTTCCTTTGTTTCAGAAATTCCGCACAGTTTTAGTTATTTCAAAGCTGCTTTTGGCAGAGATAGACTCTCCCTCGTCTAGCCAAGCTCTTAGTAAGATCTCCTTGTCTCAAAACTGTTTACTTGGTCCAGCTTCTTCTTCCAGTTCACTTTGTTTTTTATCCACGTAATGGACGAGTTATAGGTGTAATCAAGATGAAAAATAAAATTGGAGAAGTTTACTTCACATACTCACGGATTCGTAGCCTGAGGTAGTATAAATCCAGTTCGTTACAACCTTGCTCTCGTTTCGAGGTGATGATTCTCTCTTTCCTCATTTTTATTTTTTTATCAGCAGTCCTTGATGAGAATAATAATTTGTGGGGATGCCCAGAAAATGTTATTACCATTTGAAATTTGGCGAGGAATTTAGTAAAAAAAAGACAATAAACGCAGAAGCAGAGCAGATGCATTCACTTTTTCCCCAAGCGAATGTTCCGCACATTCACGCTGTTCCACGATTTTCACATCTGCTATTAGGAGAAGGAGCAGCCAGGCGCGGTTCCCGTCCAGTCAGCCTGGGCGCTGTTTGCGTTTGTCTTCGATCGCACCCTCGGCGAGCTGTCAAAAACGTCACCTGATTGACGACAGACCCTTCAATTACTCCAGTTTTGACGTTTCGGGATCCTTGTACTCTTGGCCGAGCCTTCTGGGGTCTGCTGCTTGTATTTTGCATATTTTCTCCGTTTTTGGATTGAATACAATATGCTGAGGTCTCTTGTTCATTAATATAATCAAACAGCCTAATTCGTTTGGAAAAATTCTATGAATGGTGAATGAGTGCACATCTACCTTTCAGTTTTTTCTTGATACTCGATCATTCCATTCTGGATCCATCAATTTTTCGGAATCAAAACCGCTGTCACTTGAGAGTAGTTCCAAGCTAGTTTCTTGAGTCCATCCTCCTGCTACTCACAACTGTCCGAAATTTTATGGATCTATGGCGCTGACGTAACGTAACATTTATTGTTCTCTGAACATCCGAATTTTTCATGAAATTTGTACCCTTCCAAGAAACATTTTCTGAATTAGTACCTCTAGTCTGCACTAAGGGGAAAGCAAAGCTATGAGGAAAAAATAGACGCGGCGCGCTTTGCACTGAAATCAAAATGTCATTCCGCAGCAATTTCGTTTAGTACAATTTCCGTCGCTCCTTTCTGCAAAACGTCCAGTCCAGTCGGAAGCGCTTTGAAAGCCATTTTAATCGGTTTCTAGCTTTGGCATGTCCTATTTTTCTAGTAGATTTTGTAAACCAGCATTTTTAGAATAATTGGGTCATGGAGAAATTCGAAGTTCGTACCCTCAAAGTTTCCCTTTTTTACTGGCCGGTTCACCTGCTAGGTTATTTTGTGAGGTCATTTGTTATCTACGTAGCTATCAGATTTGAGTTGTTTAGTATAAAATAAACAATATTAAGCTTGCTAATGGTAAGAAGTCGTTTGTAATTGGACTTCGCCCTCGCAGTTTTTCTATGTACAATTTTCTGTCCAACCCTTACCGTCCACCCCCCCCCCTTCCAACGGCCCCTACTCAGGTGGAAGAATTCGAGCAGATTACGTGTGCTTTCGAGCATTATTAGTCGCTTATTTTTCGCCGAAGTATTTCCCGATTACGCCCGGAAAATACACGTAAATCTCCAGAAAATAGGCGGAATCTGCTTGAATTTACGCGAATTCCGCCCCGAGCAGTAAGCGAAATCCACTGGAATTTGCCCGAACTCCGCCCAAAAAGTGGGCGAGGTCCCCCGGGTGTCCTATGCTCTGCCCCCCGCCTCCCCATGGAATAATTCCATTTTTGGGTATACCAGGCAGTTTTTCTTGGGTTTATGGTGAGTAAAATTTGTGGATTTTTTTTCAGACATAATCCACCTTTCAAGGCTAAAGAGCAGTGGCAATAATTACTGAAAAGCTAATTACCAGAAAAATAAACGAAAAATACGCGAAATCTACTGGAATTTACACGTAATGCAGTTTCCAGTGGACTTCGCTTATATTACGTGTAAATTCCAGTGAAATCTACTGGAATTCGAGAAAAATTGCCAAATTCGAGCAGATTCCGCTCACTTTACGTGTACTTGTTCCGAAAATGAATTCTCGAAAAAAAAGACACGTAAAATAAGCGGAATCTGCTCGAATTTTTCCACCTGAATACATCCCGTTCCCTCCACCACTTCCTTAGGACCCCAGTACGA
>JARK01001355.1:2021898-2058626 GCA_000688135.1 Ancylostoma ceylanicum | reverse complement strand
CCCCCCACCTCCCCCTTACAAACCTATCCAAGTGTCCATCCGACCTCCCTACCTCTAGATAACCTACCGTAACACCCTTACTCCGTTTATTTCATGTTTTTCCGACCACAGTTTAGATTTCTTTTTCATAGTATTACAACATGTCTGTAGTACTGCCTTCACTGTTTTCATAGCGATAAATGATCTCAGGTGATAGTCATGTTTTAATGAGTTTTTAATAATTCTTGGATATGCAGTCACATTTTTCTAATATTTTAGTGAAATTCAATATTGGAATGCTGTACAGCAATATTCTTCTCTTTCATCCCGATCATGTTCATTTTTCAATCACTGATGTCAATCACTTTACTCTGTAGGCAGGAGTTTCACTTTTCTGCTTTCGGTTGATGTTCTTTTCGATGTGAAGATGTGTGCGGCTGAGCATCTGGCGCGGAAATAAAAAAGCGTTCTCGTCCAGCTAGATTCGCCGAAAGAGAATAGCCTGAAGGGTTTCAAGTGTTGTGCTGCGTGGCCGGATTTGTTCTCATTTATCTTCCGATTGATGATCTCGTTCAATTACGCCTTATAAATTGGCAGTCTTTCCTCTCATTGCTGTTTAAAATGCTGGTCTCCAGTTTTTTTCACTCCTCTACTGGAGCAATAGATCCAGTTCAGTCGGTTTCACGCTGTTAGCTGTTCCTGTGCATTATGAACGACTTAGCCCATGGTAACCAAGGTCACTTTACTCTGTACACCGACCTTATATTACTCTTACCCAGTGCCGAGATTTGCATACTTCATCGGGATGGCGCTAACTTATAAAACTTCCCTTGTGAGCTACTGATGAAAGGGATACTAGCCCGTGGGCTACAAGGAAGTTGCACTGACGGTCTAGTCCAAGTCCCGATACCATTCCAGTGCCAAATTATCGATGCAATAATAGAATGGTAGCATATTTATTTGAGGACTTCGATTGAATAACTTAGTTTGAAGTTTTTCTCTTATCCGCGAAACTAGAATGAACCAGGGCTGGGAAGAATGATTGATATTGCCTATGGTGAATATCCACATTCACCCTTTACCTAGCTTCCATCAACATGTTTACCCATACGTGCCATTGTCTGTACCGATGGGTATGAGACTACCCATTCTTCCATTAACGGATCCGGGTCCAGTTTCTGAAGCTGAAATCAGTGCACTTTAATCTGGAGTTTGGCCACAGTAGGGAGAAAGAAAGAAAGAGATTCCCAAGGGGTTGCTCCTCTTCGAGTCACCATATGGGATCCGGATTCCCGGAAAATTCCAAAAAAAATGTGTTGGACAGCTGATGTTTATCTATATTTTCCAGCCAAATTTTACTGTAGTCTTAATCTTCTTTTATATCCTTGCTGAATGCTAGGTGAGTGTCGTTCCCATAATCCTGCACATTGCAGCGTTATGGCGCAGCTGCAAAAGCATAAAAATGCACAGAATCTCTCTTTTTACCACTTTAATGCACATTATTCCGGCATTTTATGGTTTGGTGGCTGTGCGACGCAGATTATTCAGCGATTCGTTCCTATGCAAGATAGGGCGGATCTGTTTTCTCATTTTTTTTTTCAAGTTTTCTGGCAAATTTTGAGTCTTAGTTTTTGATTTCTACCTCGGGACCTCGAAGTTCCAGATTCCCATAGAAACCTTAGTCCAATTGCTTTACGTGAAAGTTAGCAATTCCTAGTAATTTCGAGGAAATCTCTGCCTAGGGGCCACCTTATATGGATAACTTGGTTAGCCTCAATTTGTAGATGATTTTATTTTTTTTCAAAGATTAAATTTTGGCAGGATGATGGTATTGTCCTTTGTTGTCGTTATTATCATATGTATTTTTACCCTATGTAGCTATAGTGAGAAGTAAAATTCTCAAAATCTGCTGAATTCCGTTGTATTCCCAAGAGTATCATACCTGCTACAACATATACTAAGAATTAAATAAATGTGAAATAAATAAGGTAGTCTAATTAACAGTTCGGGGCTTTATTCGAAACATTCATGTTGTTCGAATCCTCGAGATTCAAAATATTCGAGTATTCCAGAAAAAGAGAACCTACAACCCTACTTATTTCTGTTCGAGAGTTGCATAACTTTCTCTCTTCCAAGCAAGTGAAAGATCGACCTATTCGAAATCGAATTTTCGAATTCGAATATATCTACAGCATTATTCGGTTCTGAATATACCCACTACACCTTCTCCCCAGTTCGTTCCTTTGATCCAACCCTTAGATGTTTGCCGAAGGAAAAGTCCTAAGAGCCTGAATGGGTTCGGATGTGGTCTTACCTGCCAGCGTGGTGAGATGCGCGTGAAGTATAGCGGCAAACATTACGTCATGTCAACCGGCACACTACCGCCTTCGGAGCCCCGGAGCAAGTGCTCAGGAACTGGTCCGTGTCGGCTAGTAGTTTTTCTGGGGGTAATTGCTGTTACTTTTGCTTGCCGAGGTGTTGATCGACACCTGACTGTTGGTTACTACTGCATGTTTACTGTTATACATATCTCATGGTGTATGTACGGATGTGTGACTTTACAATGGTAAACAGCTCGTCGTGTGCCACCTTCGTACACGGATATCACGTGAGAATCCTTGTGATTCTCAGCGATCTTACATATTCAAAGCTAAGATCCTTCATTTCCGCTTAGATTCTTCTGAACACTAATTTCTTGTGGTTTTTTTTTGCTGGGAATCAAATTAAACCGCTTATATGGTTCGCCCTGTGTTCAGCTTAATCATTTTTATATATCTACTGCAATTGCCTCAGTAAATCCACAAAATGCATCCTACAATTGCTCCAGTGGTAGTTTGTATTTCAAAGCCTTTTTTTTTCTCATAGCGGGTTGCGGTGATGTGAGAGAATTCTGGAAATCTTCTATAATAATGTTTAAACCCAGCTTCAAGTTACTTCATGTAGTTCTGTTTTACTTTTAGGTGACTTTTATATGCCTTCTATTTCCCTATGTTCAACTCGTCTTATTTTTGAATTTTTAGCTTTTACGTCCAAAGATTTGCTTCTAGTTTTTTTAAAATCGCCTTCAACGTCCTTCAAGCACTTTTACACATACAATATAACTTTCCACGCCAGTAATAATATGAACCTCTCAACAAGTGTCTCCTGGAATTCATAAACATACATTCCTGGGGAGGTAATAATCTATCCTGGATATGGACGAGTTCTACTGTTGAAAATGGGTACACTATGTACAGTCGACTTCAGTCAGCGACAAAAATTTATGGTACAATTGTAAGATTTGTCCCATTTCATCAGGAGAACTCGTCCGCTCTGGATAATCAGGAAGACTAGGGCACTCTCGGAAACCTTCATGAATCCCGCTGTCCTGGAAGGAAGTTTCTACAAACAGTACTTTTCCTTCTGCTCATTATATTCCCCACGTTTTCTTATAATTTGTAATCATTGTCTTATATAATGTTAAAAAGTGAATGAGGAGTTTGCTCGATCATGATTTCACTTAGAAATACGAGTTTTTTCGTTTTAATTTTGCTTTATAAGTACATCTCTCAAAATCAGATTCATTCGCAGAGACATCTCTCAAGTTCATATTCGAATTTTATGCTATTAATCTTACTTTATTGCTCTGATAGATTTGAATACCGACCCAGTAATATATCTGGAGCAGCATCCATGATTAACATTACCCGGGGTAAGTGTGCTGACCCCGTGTTAACGATGGGTGAATTTATGTGGTATCAACATGTTTACTCTGGCTAATCTCGTAGTCGTGTTGAATAGCAGCAAAGTTCCCCACCATTTTTTGCACATCGGCTAAATTTCTCCCATTCTTTCGACTCAGCACGTCCAAGGCGGCGCCGAAACTCATTCCAGAAATGCGAAGCTGGCTGCGTTATCCATCACGCTTTTATGTATACTGGTGTTAAAACCATCCGTTTAGTTCTGTTTGCATAACTCTAGCTGGTTCCTTGCATATGTGCCGTGAAGGGAATCAAGTGGTTGTAGGGGGATTGTTCATGGTCATTTGAATTTGAAATAGGCCAATAATGTGAGATATGTATGAGCTATGCGTGCTTCCTGCTAGTTCGGATGCTTTTCCTTGTCTCAATTAGAAATTCTGAGCTTTTTGGCCAGCGAATTTCACGCGCTTATCCTGATAATGGAGGGGTGCCCGTTTTATTTCGGCGGAAATTTGGTTGCCTTTGAAATGTGTTCGGACATGGATGTGAATATGCTTTTTCTAGAGATTCCATTCCGAGTACTCACCAGTTCTGGGTAGGAAATGCGGGAATAAATTATTCTCCGCCATCTCTTCATGTTCGGTCTCTTCATGTTCATGCAACGTAGTCGAACAAAAGCAGGAAATGGGATACTACCCCTGAATATTTGGATTTGAAGTGGCCACTTTCCTCTCTTTTGTTCGAAAGCGGGCCCCATGTTCATAGAGCCAATAGGGCCACGTTTCCGACCAAGGATCACCGTCGCTGGTCTTCCCCCCGAAGACCGATAGGATTGAACGCCTAAAGAAGTGTATACACAGCAGATTAGCGTGTGTCCGCGTTGCGCTCTGTCTCGAGCCGAGAAGTGCTTCCGTGGGACAGGAAGCGGCGCCTGCCATCCGTGTTAAAATGTATATGTTTATGTTTATGTATTTATTTATCTATTTATTTATTTACTTTTTCATTTATCCTGTGCGTTCCCATTTGTGGCAATAGAGAAACGAGACTGGAAAATATAAAAATCGGAGAACTGATGTAGAATTATCTTGATCTGTCACATCCTCTCCACCATTCGGTTGTTTTTATTGAACCTGGATTTTGAGAATTTTTCCAGTCGATTTTATGAAAAGGATATTTACATGCGCTTAAGTGAGCAAGTATGTAAATCTATTGGGTTGTTGCAAAATTGATGTCGGATTTCGACAAGTTGACTTTGAGTCGTCGTAACTCGGCAAAAAACTGAACCTTTTCTGCCGATTCAGCACTCATTTGAATCGCCACATCTTTGCCATCTTTCAGCTAAGTTTTTGTTCCGTCACACCAGAAGCCAAGCTTTTTTTGGACCCAGAAATATCGGCGAGGTCGTTCTGAAGTGGTGTATTGTTGCGGCTTGCTCTTTCTCTCCGGGATGAATACCACCGCTTGAATTTGCGGTCATCTGTAGGGGAACAGTCCGCTGAGTAAGGCGTGTAAGGGAGAGTCTCAATCTTTGGCTACATCTACTTCCAGCTCGTCTTGAGTGGAAAATGTGGTCTTGAGCCACTGTGAAACACTACAGGATGAATCAGATTGAATGCATCTGTTCAGTTTTTTCATCATGCTCGTTCCTCCGATGGCGCAAAAAATAATAGAATAATGAACCTCAAGGCCACTTTCGAGATAATGAACAGGTCTCCTGCCGATAGCTTCTACCAGTGCTTTCAAAACGGCGTTGACGGCACCAAATTTTAGTCCTTGGCTCAGAGGCACTTGTTCCCAATACTAAATGAGTTAGGCCAACACTGGGCTACCACTTTGTTGAGCATTCCCTCCTGCATAGGTTGGTAATATTTCATCTCCAAGCCACTCTCTTGCTATCGAGTTCGAGTTCACGAAACAATTTGGGACGAATTCTAGAGGACGAGTACATTTTAATTCAAGCCCGAAAACCACAGAAAAAGTTTGTGGATCAGAATAAAAATGAATAGGCAGAAAGAGGAAGAAATGGGCTTCGAAACAAGTACAAAATATATGGTGGAAACACCATTTCGCCTTCCAAAGCATTATTCCAAAGTTTGTGGTCCAAAAATCCGACATCGATTTTGCAACAACCTAATAATTGAAAAAATTCATAGAATGCCTGCTCATTGCGGTTCGACTCCCATGAATATTCATCCTTTGGGGCAACGTGTACTAATGACGGAAATGGTTACCTTGGTGGATAAGGCATCTCATTACTTCCTAATCCATCCCATCAGCACTCTCTTTGTTCATGCTTGGCGCATTGCAAAATTAGAGGATATAAGTACTATACTGCACTTTTAATTCATTCTTCTCCATTGTTTTCAGTGTGCCATCCTTCATTCTCTAATCGAAAACCACTATTTAGTTAAAAAAGCCGAAAATCCGCCAAAAAAATTTCAAAGCCAAGCCTAATCGAAGTTCAGCTCTTTCCTCTTGTTCCAAACTTCAATTCCTTGTTTTATCTTGTTTTAGTTCGTCATTCGTGGGACTGCAATAAGTCATGCCCTTAAACACTTTATTGTAAGCCATATTTCTCATGGATGAGAGAGAGCGAGAGAGAAGGGAAGGAATAACAGCAGAATGGTTAGCTCACTGATGGAGATTCTCCGAAATTGGCCTGAAAACTCAATGGTTTTCTACCAAAAAAATTTTTCTGTTTTGAATTTTTGAGCTTTTTTTCTTATTGTTTCATTCTGTATCTGTCCAACTCTTTTTGAATCTTTCCCACATGATTTTCTCATTTAGTTATTTATTTATTTATCTATTTGTTTTTTCACTTATTCACTTGATGCTCCACGAAAGCGTGATATGTCAGAGGATGGTGATCCTGTACCCATGGGTATGACTGACCACAGGTAACAGCTCAGTAGACAATGTCATATATGGCCCTGGATGCACAATTAGGATTACTTAGGGTAAGCATGCTGACGCTCGCGTCAACGATGGGTAAATTTGTGTGGTGTTCACACGTCTACTCTGAGTAATCTCAGCGATACATACAGCCAATGAATGGGGATGCCAATGAGTTCGAGGTAAAAGGTAAATTTAGGGTACGTTGACACATTTGCCATGGGTAAACTCAATGATGTGTCTGGGCCTCTGGAGGGGACATAATTTCTGGCCGTATTAAATCACAAGTATCTCAAAGTGGATAGGGGGTTTTTCGCAAGAAGAAAAAGCGGTACTATAATGGAATCGTAATTTGCGTAGTGTATAAAATCGTTATCACTCGGAGGCTGATTTTTCATCAAATACTAATTTTCACAGCTTGGAAATGCAAGAATTCCGCCTGATAAGTTTGATTTAATTAACCTGATAAGTACGAAAACTAATAAAATGAGTACTTTCAAATCCATTACATCCATAAATATCTGTTTCCCTACTGTTTAGTCGTTCTAAACCGTTATATGTTTGTAGTAAGACATCTGCTTTGCTTCGCCATCGTTTTTGCTCGCGTACGATTCCAGATGCCCAATTACTCGAACGATTATTCCTCTTAATGGAGACTGGTTCCTTTCTCTCGCAGAGCGTAGAACTCATTTCACAAGCTCCGTTTCATGTTCCCTCTTGAATGGTGTTGTTCCTCTGCGATCACTGAAACGGAATTGCCAACTCGTATCATCGAATGCTACGCGCCCCGATTCCTTATGCGACACCGCAGTGTTCCACGTTCACGTTTATAGTATCCGAGACGTTTTCCGGTTTCTTGACGCGCGCTGCGAGGGGCTTTTGTCGGCTAATGGCCGTTTGCTCAGGCGATTATACCGTGCTGCGACCACCACACTCGAATTGCACACCTCGTTTTCCAGGATGGGCGGTCTTGAGACGTCCGAGAAGTCCGCCTTCTCGCCGTACGCACCACCTCAACAGCACTTCTGCTATGGTAAGTACCTTATACGTGTCTTAGATTTTTCTTGTACATGAATAGAAGAATTAGATACACTAGCTTTCACTGCTTTGGTTTTTTCTACATTTGCATAATTTTTTTGTTCGAAAGATTCTGAAAACTTATTTTTGTGAGGAATCATCTTCTGGGAACAATTCCCTTTGTTTGAGCTGTTTTGATAAGAGCTTGAGTATTTTCCAGCACTGCACACAAAATGTGAAGATGTCATGAAATTTTCAAAATTTTTTATCAGAATAATTGTAGGGTCCTACTTGATGCGGTAGGTGCCACGGTCAGGTTGAAATGGGTCTCACTGGGTCTATACTGTCAGCCTAGAGGATCCATAGAAACTGGGGGATGGGCAAGCGAGAAAGGCCCTGGGCCTGCATACATCATTAACATTACCCAGGATTAATGCGTTCACGCCGGTGTTAACTACGGGTAAATTTGTGTGCTCTTAACACGTTCAACTTGAGTTATCTCATTGATGCATGCGGCCTCCGTTCACCACTGTGTTCACTTGTGATAAACGTATTTTGACCTGAAGCCTGTTACATATTTATCTAGGTCTATCATTGAGATTATTCACGGTGAATTATTTGTTTATTTATTATTTATTAATATGCACAAAGTGGATACAAAGATACATATACATAGATGATATAAATGAATAAATATAAATAGAAATACAAAGATGGATCGGAAGCACAAGGGAGGAAATGAGAAGCTCTCCAGATACATTGAATAAAAATATTCCAAGGTGTATCCCTGGTGCACGATGAGAGTGGCAGTATTTTCACACAAAATTTGTGCTGTGCAAAATCTGTGAGGCATCATTGCAACTCGCCCGTAACTGGTAAATGTGTTAACGTATCGGAATTTGCCCTTTACCTGGGCACCCATCAACCTGTTTACCCTTACGCAAGATTGTCTACATCCAGCTGCTATTGTGGATAATCGTACCCATGACACGGGATTACTCATTCTTTCAAGGATGCATCCGAGCCGTGAGGCACAAGCATAATTGAGATTACCCGGGGTAAACATGCTGATTCTCCTGTTTGCGATGGGTAAATTTGTGTGGTGTTGCCATGTTTACCCTGGACAATGACAAGATTGTGATGACACGTTCACCCTGGGTAGCCTCTGTGATGCATGCAGTCCCTGGTGTGCATGGAAAAGTTACCTAAAAAGTCCGAGTGGAGTTCACCTAAGCAAAGTCCAGGGCAACTTTTGCCCGCTTACTAGATATACAGTAAGAAGTGGTGGCAAGAAGATGAAGCGGTTCACCGCGATTGCATGGTTTAACGCTTTCTCATTGAGAGCGAAGCTTTATGCGTACCATTTTTAACCTCCCCTCTAATTTAAACTATTAGGTCGTCAAGTATGAAATGTCTGATTTTGAATGAGACAGTTTCGGGTAATGTTTCTCCAACAAGATTGGGTACGAGCAATCCAAATGTGCCTCTATGCTACCGGCACAGCCTTGCCATCTTACCGGTAGCATGGTTGCCCTAACGGCTTGGAAGCCAGGGAAGCAGGCGGCAATAACGTGGCGAAGGGCATTTCCAACATCATGTTGAAAGTGGAAAATTTTCTCCAACAGGAAGTGGACTAATACTTGGGGAAGTTGTGATCAAGTAGAGCAAGGTTTGGCCAGTGCAATGAATGACAGGTGGATTCCCCTCCTTGCTCCCCTGGTTTACGCAGCGCAGTTTTGCAAAAAATGGTCAAAATGTGGCACCAATTTCTGGGGATCAAACTGTGAAAAATTCGTTCATCGAGCCACTTTACCTTGTCGTATTGGCTTGAACACCTGAATAATATAGGGTTACGAACGCCAAACCTTGCTGCATATACAGGCGTACTGTGGCTCCTATCCGCTCAAGCCACAGCTTCCAACGCATCATAATCCATGTTTATCACAACGCTCACTTTGCAAGTTTATATCACCAGGAAGAAATTGCTTAAAACATCGATGTCCCGTTCCTTTATTAGCCACTCCCTTTCCAAACACTTCTAGGGTATTTCGAGTTGTCCTTACTTTACAGGCTCCGTAATGGAACCAATAACTTTACAGGCTCCGTAATGGAACCAATACTCCGAAATGATACGATTTTTTGTCTTCGAGTAGTTTCACAAAAGTTCCTCTCAAAAATTTTTAAGTTTGTCAGAAATTGAATAGGTGGTTTTGAAAGAGGGAGAATTTACCTCCATAATGGAAAGAGTGATGAGAGTGGAGCTAAAGAAACCCCGAAGATACCTGCTGTCAAACTGACCTCTCAAAAAATCAGACATTTCATACTTGACGACCTAATATAACTAACCTTTAATTTAATTGAATGGGCCTGTTACTGGTTGGTGTAATTTTGCTGTCATCTCACAATCAGATTTCTGGTTGTGAACCAGATCACTTAAACTAATTTCTCTGCGTAAATGTCATTTCTATGAGTTAGCATTTCACCCTTGCCAGTGCTTGGAGTCCTTACCATTGTGTATGACAGCCCTGCGACGTCCTTGCGCTTAGGTTAGAGTCTTTCTTCTTTTTGTGACCATATGCTCTATTATGAGTGCACTCAGTGTTCTTCTGGTTTCCCCTACTCAGAGGTCATTGCAGGTTTAGCATTCCAGCTGAAGAACAACCCCCAACGCTGCACAAGAACAACTCCCAGTTCATCAGTATAATTATCATAATGATCAAACATATTTCAACTCTGTATTGAGCTATTAGAATGATATTCAAAGATTTGATGGAGTTCAATGTAGACCTCCTCCCCCAGTATAACCTTGAGGGAGCTCAATCCAGAAGTAAGCTGTAGTAGAAAATTCTTCTGTCGACATTGCTTCTGGTCATATGTTACTGTATAGTATGTTTTGGCCAGAATGTATGTCGTACATATACTTAGTTCGTTTTATTCCATCACCCACCAGAAACGAGGCCCACGTCCTGAGTGCAACCAGCGCTTCGGCGTCCATGACCTCTGTGAGTTTTCCTAGAGGACATTGTCATGGTGCGAACTCATACACCCCATTATAATTTTTTTTTCAAAATTGCTAGGATTGCATCTTTATTGCTTCCGAGGGGTTGACGATTCTTGACCTTCACTGCCCACTGGATCATGTTATTGCTCCAGTAGAAAACCTGCAGTGTACATTCCTGCGTTTGCAGGTCTACTGCCAGAAAATTTGCTTCACAGCTAATTGTTTTCGTCCTCGAAGGCCATAAAATGTTCCATATTCTTTAGGCAAAAAACTTTGGCGCAAAATAACCATTATAAGCTGCATTATTTATACATTTACGAAGTATTTAAACAAAGTTTTCATTCTGCCGTGGCATCTCAACTGTTCAGTTGGCTACCTTTTTCCACTAGTGATTGCTACTATTTGCTGAATTCTGGTCTTTTCATTGAGCTTGTTGCATCGGCTTACCGCACTGGTGTATGAGTAAATAAATAAATAAGTAAGTAAAAATAAAAAGAATGAGCTGTACGTTAATGTTATTTCCCGAGGAATGCTATCAAATGAATGCACAGATGCCGAGGTGAAACGACCCTAAGGTGTTTGTTTTAGGACGGATAGAGAAAGAGAGAGCTTCTTTATGTACAGTTCTTGACAGATTTCAAGAGCGGTGTGTGCGTGATTCCGTACAACTGCCAGCCTATCCCTCAGGAACTCGCTAACTCCTGCCAGGCAACTGAGATCCCCACTTAGGAACCTTTCCGAATCTTTTTTATCTCTTTGTATCGTTGCTATCGCCAATATTTTTTGTTGATCTAGTGTTTTGACAACAGAAACCAATCGAAGGTCCACCTCTCTGCAGTTTATCTCCTTTTGCTATGCTATTGTTATTTTTCGAAGTTTTTTGATCGAAGTCATCAGAGAAAGGGCCGTTTTTTTGGGTGGATCCAGGATTTTGGGCGGTCAACTTTTGCTCTGGAGATCGTTCCCGACTTTAGTGCCAATAAAAGGAATTACCGTACTCATTGTCAGACAAATTCTAGGAAGGACCGAAAAGATATTCTGCTGCGGTCTTTCCGAATCTTTTTATCTCTGTGTCTCTCGCTTCCTAACCACATGGTCGAGATCTATTTGTGTTGCGGTCCTTCTGCCATTTTTCTAAGTAATTGGGGGATTTGGGTGATACACTTAATTTCCTCGTTGTTTAAATACATTTCATTCCTCCTTCGTCCCCAGTCTTTACTTATGTATTTATTTATTTATTTATTTATTTATTTATTTATTTATCTATTCATTCATTCATTTACTACTGCAAAAGGCGCACCTTATTATCAACAGCAAATAAAGGGTCGAAACTAAAACAAAATGTCTTTTTAGATTATACCCAACGACTGAATAAATAAGCATATGAATAAATAAATAAATAAATAAATAAATAAATAAATAAATAAATAAATAAATAAATAAATAAATAAATGTATTTACCATTTCGGTGCTATTTTTACTGTTGTTTTTTACTTCCTACCTTTTAGTTTTATACCGTCTGCCTTAGAAAGCGTAAAAAATTTTAAAAAACTTAAACTTGAACTTGAACCTAAATGAACAAATAAACAAATAAATAAATAAATAAATAAATGAATAAATAAATAAATAAATAAATAAATAAATAAATAAATAAATAAATAAATAAATAGATAAATACGAGGTGTCACATTGTGAATCATCATAGTGTCTTAATAAATAAGTAAACGAATAAATAATTGAATAAACAAGTAAAAAAATGTTAAGGGAATTTCCGTACATGGCTGGCAGTTCCGCCATTGAGTGAAAATCTGTGGAATGCCCAGCTGTGAATCCTAAACGAGTTAATTTTTTCCAGGAAGTGTTGTGTCGCCTCCACCACTAATCAAACCCCAACCTCGGCTTGCAGTGCCACTGCTTCCTCCTCAGGTGAGTCGATTTGTGGCCAACTTTACATAGTTTACCCATGGAACCTTGCGAAGTCGGAAACGTTCTCCAGGAAGACCGTTCGGATTCTTGCATCTACAAGAAGATACGCGGCAAACGTAAGGAACGCAGCAGTAGTGCTGGAGAAATACGGTGAGAACTTGCTAGTATTTTAGGTTTAAGACGTAAAATTAAACAAAAAAGGGATTATGGGCGGATTTTATCAATGTGTTTCCGTTTGTATATTCGTATTATTTTTATCTAACAAGCACAGGTAAACGCCAAGGTCTGTGCCAAGGTTATTTCATTGCCAATTGGGTTCCTCACAACCTCCTATTTGCTTATCTCAACCAAAATATCCTCGTGATTTTTTCAACATCCATTCTTTCCCAGTGTAAAAGTACATACTATTATTTACGCTAGTTGCGTGTTTTGTTTAAGGAACTCTAGAAAAATTGAAGTGGGGCAGCCACAAAAAATGCTGGATAAAAAATCCAACAAAACTTGCTTTTCTGCTCTTACCTGCTGAGTAGTGCATGCTTGAGCGCAGCTCTTAGGTTGGAGTACGACTTTCTGCGAAGGACTTGTTCACTATTCTGGCTTTATAGTGTAAAATTTTAGAAAAAAATCACCTAGTCCTTGATATTTAGTGTTGATAGGGCTTTGCATGCAGTGTAGGTAATTGACAATGAGAGTTCATGAATATTATAAAAATTAAAATCGCAGCAATGGTGAGTGAGGTAAATGAGGGGACGAATGCGTTTGTCCTGAAATTTGTCCGTTTGTCCTGAAACTATTGGACGCCTCTGCAATATTTGGAGCGCACCTATGTACCGATTGTGGTTCATTATAGAGCTCAGAGGAAATTTTCATTTGTTGAATAGGGAAGCTTCCATCAGTTATTTATAGAAATACGTGCAAAACAGGAAAATCGAGCTTTTTTCAGGCAATCACCTTTGTTATTCTTTCATTCATGGAAGTATACAGGGGGCGGGGCATAAGTTATTGTACAACGTTTGCTGGCTTATTACTCTGCGGTAGTGCAATATTTTTGGACAAGCTAGGTCAATCTTGATAGAGCTGGATTCCCTCTATTTTCTAACTACAAACATGCCCTGGATACTCGGGATATGACGGATAAATGTTAGCGGAAACTTTAAGCTCAGATTTTCGGTGCCGCCAAATGCACTGATTCAGCCCGCAACTTCTGAGGAAAACAGCCACAAAAACAGTTTTTGACAACGGATTTAAGCGGGATAAAAAATAGTCTCGTACTCATTAAGCCTTTTTTGATATGTATGTGCAAAATACACTCAAGATCGGGGTAGATGAGAGCACAGGATGAGGCTGTTCCAAAAATTGCTTGGATTAGAGAACCAAGCCTTGGGTTTCGAGAAGCACAGATGGCCTACATCTGGGCCTATTGATGAAACTCCATAACCATTTTGTAGCATTTTAGTCCTAGTTTTCAGATCACATACACTCCCTGGCTACGCCTTCTCTTCTGGTGGAAAATATCCTCGAAAGCAAGTTTGGCGCAAATTGGCCATGACTAGGAGCATGGGGTAGTCGTGGTTCTTCGCTTCTATATTTCTCATATTCCACTTATATGGGAAGCCCTGGGTACCGTTGAAAAGAGCACTTCCTGCGGTTCGAAATGCGTCCAAGCAGTAAACCAGTTTCTAAAGATTTGGTGGATTTTACAATAGAAAATGCCACAACAAACCACTTTTTTCAAAATTTTGTTTCGAGGCCAACTGCTCGAAAGCAAAACCCTCCCAGAAAATCGGGTTTAACTGAAAGATATTCTGAACCTTCCTCTATTTGGCAGAAAAAGAGCGGATTTAAGCATGGGTTTCTGGCGGAGAAATAAAGGAGCAAACGTTGTACAATAACTTGTGACCCCCTTGTATATATCTTCTTCTGGATATCTGGAAAAATTCCGGTAGCAGAATTATACTAAGTCATACATAGAGGCGTTTCTATCCCTTAATACCTCGGAATTTCTATATTTGGAGCCTCTCACAACTTCCAACCTCCAAACTTACTTCTTGCCCTACTTTTATGAAACGCAGTCACAAACATGTCTCATGGATTTTTTTTATTGAAAAGTAAGGGATTCAGCGCGGTTCGCGGTGTTTCCTGTTTCCCTCGCCTGCCACTTACACAGGTTCTTCCTCACTTTTTTGAACATCCTCTAGAGCTTGGTCAGCAGCACCGCCTCTCACTTCTAGCCTGAGGATGTTGTAGCGCGTTTTCCAACTGGAACATGCAGTTTTTCATCCTTATCCATACATAGTGGTTTCGATAAGTGTAAGCTGTTCAAGGGTAGGCTGCAGCTGCCATTCACCGTTCATAGTCAGCGCCACTGCTTGGTGTGTTTCACGCTTTGGGAGATTTCGATTCTTCTAGCACCTCGTTGTTCAACAATGTACTTCCCATAGGAAATTTCCTTTGCGAATAAACCCCCTGTGATCAACTTTAATGTCATATTTATTGACTGCTGTTTCCAATGAGGTGTAAATTTCCAAATCTATGAAGTACAGATCGCTTACAAAATGGCTGCATGTTTATGTATCTTGTCAGTGATATTAGAGATTGTCCATGGACATTTGAAAAATCCACGTTGGGGAAACTCGTATTTTTACTTTCTTTTGAATTGCACTCATCTCGAATATTTTTTCTTTTCTGAGTTTTTTTTACTACTCAGTTCTTCATGAGGTTCGAAATTTTGATCCACCCAAATTCCTACTAGGTTTGACTTGGCTACATCAAATGTGTAGTAACCTGTGAGTCCTTCTACCGTGACACTTCAGTGAAGTGTCTGGCATCATAAAAACTCCTAGAGCTGCCGTAGATTCTCAGGAAAGCGGAGTTTTGAAAGTATTGTTGGAAGAGTTTCGTGAGCTATTCGCTCCAATACGTTTGTTTTTCGGTGTTTTTCTGTTTTCCACCCAGACCCATTGTTAGATATTCTTCCCACATGAGTTTTGCATTTTCCCGTTTTCCTGAAGTTGCACAGGGATCTAGAAGGAGTAATAGTTAAAAATTTACTGAAGTGAGCACTGGTTTTTTTCTCTAACACTATAAACTCGAAAACTTCACCACAGAATGCCCCAAGCCGATGCCTTGCGGTCTTCCTAGGAAGTTCCTCTGCTTCTTATGCTTTGTACCAGGAGTGAGCGTATTTCTTCACCATCAGTATTAGAGCACTGTTCACACCCTTCTCCTACATCAGTGGATTTGACAGTTTAGGAGGAGGATGGAGGAGCGGTGATGCTAAATGATCCCTCCAAAACATATGCAGCGATCTGGAAGATCACCATTTCTTTTTTGAGAAAGTATAGGGTAGCGCTTTCGACATGCGTGAATTACGTATTTATTCGCCAACGACCTTCACCTCTTGGATCTTCTGCTTGATGTCTATCCTAGCAAAGGAACTTAGTAATGATATTTCATACTTGGCCCTGGGTGCTTCATTCAGGTTACCCGTGGTAAACGATTTCACGCCTTTGATAACGATGGGTAAATTTGTGTGGTGTTAACACGTTTACCTCGTGTTATCTCATGATGCATGCGGCCCCTGATTTAGGGGTGATAAATAACCTGGCACATTTTTGCAAGGCAACAGTTTTGTTCGTGGCTGGATGCGTCGTTGAGATTACCCGTGGTAAACGTGGTTAAATACCCAAATTTATTTCTCATTAAAGCAGGCGTTAACACATTTTCCTTGGGTAAGCTCAATGATGCATAGCAGCTTGTTCTTAGTCTTTGTCATTGGTAAAAGTGCATGAGGCCGCCATAAAAAGGTGGGTCCCGCGAAGAAAGCGCTGTCTGGACACTCTCATTTCACGTTATCCATTTTTGTTTGATGTCACAGACCTGTGTCTTCATCACCAGTGTCTATATGCAGCGCTACACGGTAAAAAATGACGATCTTTCAGAAAAAAAAATTCTCAAAAAATCTGTACCATCGTCTGTACCATCGCTATGTACTTTTTAGATAGGAAGATTTTTTTCGACTCGCCTTGGGAACAATCCAGATCCTTTCGACGCTTTTGCTCAGTTTTATTCTTCATTTTTTCCGGGTCACCCTAATTTTATGATTGATTTTGTAAATTGAAGTTTCCCTAAGATGCATAGGTCCTCTGGTGAGAGTGCACTCACTCCACGCTGCGCTCATTAGTAGCTTTCTAAGCAGGGGTACTTAGCTTAAAAGACCACCAACTGCCTCCTCCAGAAGAGTCAAGCACTCTCGACGGCACCTACACTTTTTGCACAGGCACCACCACATAGCGGATCTCGCGTTCTTGCAGCCGCATATCGTCAGCGCGATGTTTGGATGACTCGCCGATGATCTCCGGTGTTTTACGAGTTGACGCGAACTTGGCGCTGTTCACAGCTCTTTAGAGCTATGACGTAGATGATTGTTCCACTTGTAAGCGACTAATTTGTGGAAAAATAGCTGATGGTGGGAAGGAGTTGCGTTTTCAAGATTTGAATTAGGATTGAAGGCCAAATCGCACAATAAGATTAAGGGCAATAATGGAAAGCAATAAGAAAAATAATAATTTCAAACGCACACTAATATCCTGAAATGCAAGGAGCTCTTACGAGTAGTATCCGCACTTCAGGATCACATCAACAGCTACATATAGCGTGGTCCTTGTAGCAATAATTATGCGGGAGTCAATCTATGGTAGATAAACTAGAAAATAAGTTATAAATTAATTTGTTAGTCAGTTTGTCACGGGTTAGGCTAATTAACCCATTCAAGAGGTGAGAAAAGTGAGAAATGACGGTTTAACTTCCGGTAGGCATACCTTACGGATGTCAGATTAAAGGCTGTGGCTTTAATCTGATTTATTTAATCCCCGCACTTATAGTAAGGGAAGGGAAGCCCTAGGTTCATGAAAGGAGCTGAAATAAAAGAAATGACTAGCCATCGCGACGTTGGATTGGCCCTACTCCGAGAATACACAAGAGATAAACAGCATTGGAAAAGTATGAACAATAATCTGGAGCTTGGGTAACTAAACCGTTTTGACCATCACAACGTTTCTTTCCTTCCGTAGTCAGTTTTCGGGCAAAATTTGAAGCGGATGGAAGCCTTGAAACTAGTTGAGGATTTACTTCATCGAGAGATGCGCCAATTCTACTCTTTAGGCTCAGATAACTTTTCTGTGATTTCGAGTTCCCAATCCAAAATCACAAGATCAGCTCCAGTTTGACACCGAACATGAAACCAGCGCATGTCCGCTTAGGAATATGGGGCAAGTAACCTTGATTAAATTAGAAGCCGAATTTGGAAACCTGCATTATTTCTTATTGGCTACGAATTATGAGCGAGCACTAACACATTGGTGAGATCCTGGGTTTCCTGTGATTCGTGCCTCTTTCTCGTAAGATCGGAATAAGTTTGCCTCTAATCCTCTTGACTTGTATTTTTGCGTATTACTTTGAGGAGAGCCTGTTGATCAGTATAACCATAGAGAAGACTCGAGGAGGAGAGGAGGACCGATCACTAATGGCTCGTCTAGATAGAGGCGATGCGAACCAATTGTTTCAACCCTCTTTTTGTGATTTTTTCTTCAAAGTCCGTCTATAGTGTTTATGAGTTATGAAGGAAAAAAAACCACCCAATTCTATAAAGTTGTGATCACGGTGAGGAGCTGTCGATGGATTGTTGGGCTATTTTGCACTTTCTTTCTCCTCATCGTTTCATATCCCAACTCTGTTTGATGAAAAAAAATTAGATCCAAGCAGCCTTATTGAGCATAAAGTATGGAAAAACTAACAATAGGTAAACAACGCACCTATGTAGCCTTAACTACTGCAAACCAACGGTTTCTGCTTAGCTTGACATTGACATTCTTGTGTCTATTCTTGTCCTTACTCGAGAATCGCAATGAATTACTACAGTGGGACATTGAGTTAAATTTTTAACAAAAGACAGTGTTACAGCTCACCCAGCCCTCGACCATCAGCACGAAGTACTGCGCGGTCGTCGCCGATCCCAACAGAAAGGTCAAACGACTTCAAGCAAATACTCAAACACTTCCAGGTGAGACGTTTACTTTTCTGCTGTATCTGCTGTAGTAATAACAAGATCTAAAGTGCAGCTGGAGTGAACTAAAGAGCCAATTAGTGTCCAGCTTACAATCAGGCCTACTTTACGATGAAACCGGTGGAACAGGTTAGAGCTGTGTATGATGGACACTCCATTGGTCTGGAGCCTTACTCAATGGGATTGCAATGCGCATCCCAGGTTATTAGTTGGCTATAGATGTGACTCATGCTGTGTTGCACCTGAACTCATCTCCTGTGAATTTTGCTCCTAGAATTGTCGAAAAGTCGCGCGGATGACCAATTCCGAGATGAGATAGTTGTTTGCAACCCTTCTCCTGATTTACTGTGCTTCCTCTTACTGTAGCTGATGTAGTTCTATCGTTTCCATGATTTTGAGTGCGGAATCTTATTGATGTTTACAATAGTATAACTCCTTTGTGATTCAACCACTCAAAATCACGCTAAATTAATATAAATTCTGCTTCAGTAATGGCTAAATGAGTACATGGAAAATTTCCAACGCATTCAGGTCCGTTATGGTTTGCTACACTTACAAAAATACACAGAAAGAGAGAGAGAAGAGAGATAGAGGGAAAGAAGAAGAATGAGTGAGTGAAAAAAGAGGAAAAAACTATGGAGTTGTTACGTATTAGGAATATTATTGGCGTACTCAAGACGCTTTGTAGAAGTTGTTTCAAGACATTAGCCAATAAATCCATCATCGACCTCGTATACGGCTTATATAGCTTTCTATAATTTTGTACTATTGGAACCGCCGGGAGATGATGATCGCAATGATGTGCAATACATATTCGCTAGAGTATGTAGCGTTTTGGAAGCAAACTACGTGATGAGATCTCGTACTCAGACCTTGGCTCCGCCCATTTTCTCCTTAAGAGAGGAGGTCAGAAGCGGGGTTTTGTGATTTTCTCACGGAATAATTTATACCCTTGTGAGCAGCGACCCTCGACGATTTCTTTTTGGTAGAAGTCGCAAAATTTATTCCGAGGTGAAAGAGTACTTTAAAGAGTTCAACTCCAAAGAGGTGTAGGTAACAATTTGCGTCCCTCCCTGTGGCAGGGTGCAGAAATTGGGACCAGTTCCCGTGCGATGTTACGTATAGGCAAACAAAGACTAGCATAGTGCACCTTATTATGACTATAGGTACACACGTGAAGGGAAGGAGAACCAGCTGCTTTTTTCTGGATTCAATGGAAGGTTCTGGAAAATGAATTGTCAACCCTTGTTAGGGAAATAGTGGGTGTAGAGTGCTATACCTGGAAAAAGTGGAGCGTACCAGCTCTACGATTGGCCAGATATGCGAATTGACCACTTGCAGATTCTGGCCGCTCCGCCCTTTTCAGGCATGACGCTACACCTGGGAAATATAGATTCTTACGTGTTCATAATCCTGAGCTCATTTAATCCAAGAGGAGATAATTTGCCAGGGACCCTGGGGTGGTGGATCAGGGAGTCTAGTGAAGTTTACGGGTATAGTGACCCTACGCCTAAGGGCTGAGCTGGAAGAGGTCATTGTAAAAAAACTACCAGGAAGTGCCTCTGTCGGAGACTGGCTTTGAGAAAAAAGCTATTATCCGCGGGCTATACCATAGGTCTGCGCCTTTGCGGCCCCGGTCACTTGGCCAAGAACCGCTCTTCCGCCGGTCTTTTTTGGCCAGCCGATGCGTCCGATGTGCTAACAACAGCTGAGCGAGTGTCATCGAGCAGCGATTAGTTAGCGTGTGTGTGCTGAGTGGTTGTCTACATTGCTGTGGTGGTGTGGGTCGAGTGTTTGTTTGATCACTTCTTGCGTGCGATTCATACGAGAAGCGTCTCCGGCGTACATTCTTTCGAACCTCGACCGCTGCGCCCCCACGTACGAGTTTCTGAGCACTACAGCTCTAAAAAATCTACTAGATGCACGACTACACTGTGAGAAGTGTCCTACGATGGCCGAGTTTGC
The DNA here is from genome assembly GCA_000688135.1 of Ancylostoma ceylanicum. Taxonomy (NCBI): domain Eukaryota; kingdom Metazoa; phylum Nematoda; class Chromadorea; order Rhabditida; family Ancylostomatidae; genus Ancylostoma; species Ancylostoma ceylanicum. Next base: position 2,038,102 of record JARK01001355.1, on the reverse strand, counting down.
CCAGAGTCAGGGTACGGTAGCGTCGCGCTTTTCCATGCTTTTCTGCTTCTTTTGTTTTTGTAGCGTGATTCATGGACATTCAGCAACTTGAGTGGCAATTCAGATAGCGGACAAGCGAGCCCAGCTGCCTCGCCGCTCCACCATGGATTCCATGCATATCAGCTCACCTCCATCGAGTCCAGTGAACTCGAATGAGGTGTGGTCACCCATCACCAGAAAGCATTCGCGGGAAGCGTGGTCCCCATCGAGAAGCTCTGCTCTTCCTCCACGCGACGCATGGTCACCAGCGCAAAGAAGCAGCTTGAACTCTGCGCATCGGTGAGGTTGACACTTTTTTCCACGCCGATAGTGAGGATAGGAGATGTGTATTTTTAGAAGCAGCCCACTATCAAGGGATACATCTGGACGATCTCGCGCAAGCCTCTCTTCCATGCATAGCCCCATGAGTTTCCTGCCTACCAGAGAGACGTCTCCTCGATCGGTCAGTGACGTTTACGTCAGTCGGTCACAATTTGGAAAATTGCACAAAGCTATTCCACCATCGGCCACGTACCTCGTAAACCCATGTTGTTTCTGCACTGCCTTGCATTTGGACTAAAAACAAGCATCTAAGCCAGGTATCAGCGGATTATCCGGTTATCCGTTTAACCGTTATCCCTAGGACCATTAGCACCAGATAAGCCAAACAGATAGGCCAAACTTACGGATAACCGGATAACATAGAAGATGGTTTCTTTCAATTTGTACTTTTTTCCCCAAAAGACAGCCGTCACTTACAGTGAACGATTCGAGCCACGTATTCCAACCCCCTTTCTGTCAGGTTTCGTCAGGGTTTGAATTCCTGGGATAATGAATGAGAAGGTGGGACAGACCTTGAACCATTTGCTGTTGGTCAGTGAGAGAAAAATCTTGTTGAAATTTTCTGGGTTTTCTTGGTGGATGGTTTCCTATACGATCCTCAGCCGCTCTTCGTTATTCGGATTTCGGTATCCGGTCACTTTTGGCTTATTCGTTATCCGGGCCCTTATCCTGGTCTTGGAAAATCTCATATCGCTCTTCTCTGATGTAAACGAACAAACAATAATTTTTTCAACTGAATGGGTTCTTCAAAAAGTGTTTAGGGCATAACGCAAAAACAAAAAAGCTGAAACAAAGATGTGTTTTCCCTTGGAAGTCTTGGTAATAAAGTAAATGGTACGTAGGTGCAAACTGGATGTGGAATACAGGGATATACCCACTGTGTCTTCCTTAAATTTTCAAAATAAGGCGCAGGACCCAACCTGATATGTATGCTGTTCAGCGAAGACAGAAAGTTTTTTTTTTTTTAAATTTCAGACCTTTAACAGTTTGCATACTTTGGTGTGATACATACTTCACAACACTCTTGTATTAACTGCTTCAATTTGTATATGTTTACTGCCTTCAAGCCTTGGAATAGAATCAGATGGGTACAACCGTAGAACCCGTGAATATTTTCCTGAGAAAGATCGAGGATTGTTTTGTTATGTCGGGACAGCGTTATTTTCATCTCTCGAATTGCCCTAATTCTTGAAATAATTGATTTGTGAAGATTGTCCGGCATTTTGTAACGATGTGTTCTTAAATAAACACAAACAAACACATATTCAAAAATTGAAAGGAAAGTATATGAGCAAACAAATTTTCCGTTTCGTTCCTATCCTTAGACGGACTTTAGGCAGAACGAGAATAAAAACCTCCTTCGGAACTCTTCAGTAAGGAGGGAAGGTTGTGCATTATAAGAATTTAATTATCAAGCATCAAACTGATGCTGTTAGCGAAACGTTTGGGCAAATGAGCGGTTCTTAGGAGAGAAATATTGAAATTACTCTAGATATTTCAATCCATAACCCCCAAAGTTTTCGGGAATTCCTTCTCACCATCTCTCCACCCCTTCAGTGTTGGCAGTTCAAGTTCATGTGATTTGTCGATCTGCGCTTCCTTTGAGCAAGGTGTCCTGGACAAAAAAAAACTTCTTAGATCAAGGAGAAGGGAAAGTTTACAACGCTGCTGAGTTCACGATTTGCTAACATATTCCATGCCGCACTAGTAGTTCATGCACTGGAGCATTATTGGGATTACCCATGGTAAACATATCGCCCTCCGTGCTAGCTGTGGGTTAAATTTGTGGTGTGTTAACACGTTTTTTTCACCTTCTTCGGGTAATCTCAGTAAAATTTGAAGAATGTCTTCCGTTTCATTGCTCAGGCGAATAGAAACGTTCATTTCTTCAACGCTTACGTGTCATCCGAAAAGTCGTCCACCTCGCCAGGAAGGTTAAAACCTCGGAGTGTTTTCATGAATATGGATACAGATCACCCCAAGGTACCGCTGTTTGCCTATTCTTCCCCACCTACTGCTTTCTTCCAGAATCTGGTGCTAGCTTGGAGGGGATCCAGGAAAAAACTGACCTTTATCCAGTGCAACGAAATATTCTGGGAAACACTACTTACGTACACGGCACCTCTATCTCGGAAGTCACGAGTTCAGAATAACAAATCTGATTGACGCAGGCAATGACTGGATTTTTGGGATTACTGTCAACATCTTAGCTGGTCGACAAACAGTCGGACGTCATTTGTCCCCTTCATCCTCTAGCAGAAAAAATCACATCCAATTGAACCTCCGTTACAAATAACCTATGTACCAAGCTGTGCTACCCGCACGCTGCGGTTCTTGTTACGGTTTCGCAGCTTTTCAATAGAATTCTTAAACATGAGTGGAAAAACTCATTTTATCGTCGTTGAGGTTGAGGTCAGCAGATCTTGGTGCAATTTTTAGTGCAAAAACTGCTTATTCTGAATGGAAGACTAGTTATTGCCCTGTTCAGATGCCCAGCCCATCGTCAGTACCTTGTCGTGACCCAGCGTCCAGTTCCTCGGAGCAGGCGAATAGCCACAGCCCGCTCAGTCATACTGGCTCTACTCCTGAACCGGTAGAGGTCACTATTCGACCGGTACCACTTACCGTCACTGTACCGACACCCAAGAGGAGAAGTTTGCCTGGCAGGTTGGTTCTTTTCTTTGCTTGGCTATCCATACAAAACACCTGGATATTGTCAGCTTATCATTACTATTCCTACTAGGTGGATAAAGGAAACGGATATCGATGAGCCGATTTCTCTGAACCTTAGTCCGATAGCCTCTCCAGTACAGGAATTCCAAGCTCAACAGGTATTTGCAGCGCTTTGCTAGCTAATTTATTGTTTGTTACCAGCGATTGGTTTGGTTTGCCCTGCTTTGACCAGGTAACCCTAGTCAGATAAATCAAAGAGCACGTCAGATTTTTTTTTACTTCCATTTTTTTCAATTTCCATTTCTGCTAGAATCAGCACCCGTTTTCAAGAGCGTACTGGACCTTGCTGCACTAATAAGATTACCCAGGGTAAATGTGGCGGCGCTCCTGTCAGTGATGGGTAAATTTATGCGGCGGTAAAACGTTCGCTCATTGTAATTTTAATAATGCATCCGGCCTCGGGAGTATTCACGTCTTGGGTAAATCTTTCGGGAATAGCTGAACTCCTGGGAAGATCACTCAGAAATCGCCTCATGGAACAATCCAGGGCCCCTATCCAATATACTTTATCCAGTCGGATAAACACGCTCTAACGGATATGTCAGTGTGGTTTAGGGAATGTGCTATCCAGTAAAAACATATCCATAGAAATGCGAATCCACTCGTTTCACTGCAGGCTATCTTTATCCGGTTGATTTATACGACGATAACGATAAATGATCTACTCCATCTTCATTTTTTGTTAACCCTCGCCAAGACACCGCACTTGCGCCAAGAAATGAACACGTGGGTGGATGAGTTATATTGGATGGCAGGGTGGATAAAAACCAGTGGGAACGGGTATATACCCACTGTGTTTTCCCTCCCACGGTCAAATATATTGGATGCGGGTCCAGGAGCTATCACAGCTTCCATATCACTGTTATCTTGACATTGTTCTTTCCGGATGTGAGATGGGACATATTTTTGCACCGAGCCACGACTCCGGGGATGGTTATCCTTGCTATTGGTACCTTTGGTCATAATTCTATACCAGCAGCCATATTGCATCAAACTTCGTCTGAAATCCTAAAAAAATGCAGAATTAGAAAATTTAGGCCTCTCGGGTCTTTCACATCTCAGGATTTCATGTTCCAGGCCGGTGTAGCCCCACGCAGCGCTCCTCTAACCACAGCGCCCAGCACCGAAAGACTACAGCCAAATGGTAAAGCGGTAAGTTCCCTTTTTCCCACATGTCAGTATTAGGATAAAATAAAATAGCGTCTCTTCATCGGTTACAGATATGTGTCCTTGTTTCAGTCCCGATACGGTGGCAGCTGCAGAAAAGTACTGTCGGGAGTGGATGTGAACGTTCAGCCGAACGGTTACGTAAGAAGGAGCAAATCGAGGGATGAACGAGCTACCATAGGACTGTCGGCATCACCCAGTCGAACGCAGAGATCAGGTATGTCATTGAGGACTGCCAGGTACAAAAATAAACCTACTGGAACTAGTTGGAACTTCATTGCACTTATGCATACAACACATCGAACTAAAACTTGAAGGCACCCTCTCACCTCAGAATCGTTCTTGGAATTTTTCGCATGGAAAAAGTCTGCGGAAGCTGCTGATAAGAATGATATCCATAGTTCCATGCAAAACTGCCAAGAGAACCGTTTCCAGCCCCAATTGTCGGGGAGGCTGTGGACGGGGCCACGTGGGGGCGTGGCCAAATGCTTTCTGAACAGAAATTCGTAGTCCTCGTAGAAGTTCTTCATCCACTCCCTAACAGAATAGGAACTGCACTATATGTGCGACCAGCAAGATTACGTGATGCGTAAACTCTGTAATTCCGCCTCGGCTCCGCCCACATGCTCCCCAAGGATAGGGGCTCGAACAGGGATTTTTGATAGCTTTACAGGGAGTTACCTATATCGTTCTGATCAGCAGCTGCTGGAGATGAGGGTACCATGTGTAAGGCAGTTGTTCACAGGGTTCCCACTTAACGAAACTAGAGCGAAACTAAAAAAAAATTAGAAACTAAAAAAGCAACTTTCCAGGATCGCGATCCACACTCCATTCCATTCCGATCTTCTTTTCCAATGAGAGCGTTCGAAGCGACGCCCGAAGTTCTCACACAGATTCCTCACATGCTAAGAAGAGTGTCGAGAGCCTTGATGAATTGAGTAAGCAGTATCAGCAGGTGAGCGAAGAGTTTTGGGTGCAGACAAGCAAACAAACAGACGAACACACAAACACACAAACAAATAAACAAATCAACAAGGAAATCTACAAAGTCAAAGCTGAGAAAATATAACAATCTGAAAAAAAACCCTCAAGCTGCAAGTGTTTTGATGTTTTTACCCTTATTTACACCCGTTATTTCCAGGTTAGGTATAGAGTAATAATATGAAGTAATGCAAAGTAGTAATATAAAATAAAATATATAGTAGTAAAATGAAGTGGAATTTTGAGGAGATCATTAGTTGTTCCCTGAACTGACTTTCATTATTTTTGAGATCAGTTTTCCTCTTTAATTTTTTTAGAATCCTGGCGTTAATTGGGCCCATGTTTACCTAGGAACTCTGGAAAAAATGCACATTTACAACTGTATCGACGAAAAAAATCACTTTTTTCCTTCCAGATGGCGCTGTCTCACGTGCAGACCCTCTCCATGGTGGCTGACAGGCTTGCTGACGATATGATGTATGACGTCTATTTTGAAGATTTACTTCTAAAGACGTTACTTGTAACGATGACTTTAGCCGAGGCGAGGAACCGGTGTCTCGTAATCAACTCGGACAACTCGACTTTTCCCATTTCGTCATCCAATCACCACATCCTATGCTCACCAAAGGGAAAAGTCTCTTCTACAACGCTGTGCTTCCACGTCCAGGAAATTCGGACTATCCGGTGACACTAATGGTGAGGGAATTTTCTTCGAATCAGTCCTACACCGATGGCATCCAAATTGCTAAGTTTTCAGAGAAAAGATAGTAATTTTAGATAGCGCCATGTTCCCAGTACGCTCCATTGATGCGACGCGGCGGCTCGCAGCTGTTCGCGCTGCCTGGCTTCTTGGAGCTGGAAGACCAGGATGGTTCAGTCAGCAAGTTCTTGCATGATACTGGAACTGTGAACTTGGAAGGAAGACATACAAAGGTGGGTAAGGATCTGTCAAAAATGGTAATTTCACTTATGAGAGTATTCGCTACAGTATAATGTTAGTTGCTGAAATACTATTGTTCTTACATGTTCTTACATGTCCTGACACGTGGCTCCCAACTGGTTCAGACATGGGAAAGATTGCTAGAATTCGTCAGAACACACTTAGTGCCTGTCAGAACGTGTCAGAACCACAGTTAAGCCACGTCATGGTTGTGCCAAGACATGAGAAAACTGCTAGGATCAGTCAGAACACACCTAGTGCGTGTCAGAACATGTCAGAATCGCAGCAAAACCGCGTCATGGTCGCATTGCGTCGCAGCTGCAGCGCGGTTCCTACGAGTGCATGGCTGCGTGACAAGAGGTACGCTGCTGGGCTGTGATTGGTCGGTTCATATTGGGAGTCGTGGATACAACCTTCATGAGCGCGAGCAATGCTGTGCAGGAATGACGAGTTTTCCAGAAATTTTGTGGATGCACCGAATTCTCTATAAAAATGTCGAGTTCTTGGGGGGGGGCGGTGTAGGTCTCGCCACGAAATTCAAGGAGGAGAAGAATGCGAAAAATCGTACAGTATTCCTATACATACATTTATACATACATCTACATACGATGCTGTTCGGAGTGCGACTAACAGCTGGAAGTTGTACGCTACCTTCATTGAATGCGTTGAATTTGAAGAACTAGCTTGGACATCTGGACTTGATGTCATCCCATCGCGCCGCGGTCGAGATCGCAGTGCAGCATATGCTGCGGCGCGGTCGCGTCGCGGCCTGCATCATCTCCGGCTTGGGTGCAATATGAACACCAAAAAAACTAGTTCTAAATTGTATTGAACGTCTTGGTAGCAAAGGAGTGGACTTGTTTTCACGGGGATCTGCGTTGGCAAGAAACTGACTTGCTGATCCCTGACTTTGCCCACTGCAGTCATTTGTTCAAGGCTTACTTTTCAGGTTGTCGCTATGCCTCGTCTGAATCTGTGCTCATTCCATTCTCTTGCAGCTCATCATTTAAATGAGGTGAGATAATACAACAAATCGGGTAAACAATAACAACGTTTTATATTCATGTGTTTCTTAAGAGAATGGACTGCGCTGCACACGAACAGCTCGTCGCTTTCATTCTCCTTCAACTGCTTGCTGCCCTTAAAGTGCTTCAAAGCGACGGAGTTGAATCACTCAGTACAAATTTCAAGGTATGTCCTTGCGCATAGGCCTATTAGGCTTTTCAGATTTTCTGTGGCGCTCGTTGGATTTTTAACCGAATTTGGATATTTTTCAGGAATTCCTTCTTGCCTATCGGTTTTCACCGAACTCACAAACAGAAATATGGGAATTTCCACGACTTATTTTCTTGCCGGTTTGTTTAATTCTGGAGCATATCCATAAATAATGATAATTTATCATGAATGTTTTCAGTAGACAAATTGTATTACTATAATTGAAATGGTAGGTAAATTATGTAACCCGTTTAACCCAAAACTCTGTTTACAGGTGGCAATGAACTTTGATCTCACGACAGTGAAAATTTCAGTCAAATTCTCTGGGAACTTATAGTGAAAAGAATTATACACAGTGGATGCCAGTGGTCGGGACCCATACGCACGCACCGCCCTACCTGCGACGTAATTGGTTCCCGAAAATAAGCAAGTGGACCGATCGCGAATGGGCAACGACGTTAGTGGAATGTGTGGATGGATGCGCAAAGAAGCAGAGTGCCTCATCGCAGGTGGTACGGCGCGTACGTGCAGGAGGGTCCCGACCATTGGCGTCATATGAAGGCAGTATTTCTAAACAAATTGTTATTAGTACGTAAACAACAAGCAAACAACAGAACCATTTCCGATTGAAGATCAAACGAAATAGGCGGGAAATTTGAAAAAAAAAATCTACTCGTGCAGTTGAAATTCCATGAGTAGATATAGGACCAGGGATCAGTGGTGCTATTCTATATTTTTCCAGGAAACCCACGGAGCCGAAATTGAAAGCGGCGGCGACGAACTCGTAGGCCTCTGTCGCTACGCCATGAGAGCACTATGTACACTTCTTCACTACAGAATGGATGGGAAAGCTCCGCCCATCAGGCACAAGTAACCTTGCATCCTTTAACCTTGGGTGAAGGCTCCCTCACAGCCAAAGAATTTTTCGTAGGTCGAGGTATTCGCGTGCTTTGCTGGCGTGCGCCACTCTTCTCCAGGAGGACAAGTCATCCAGCCTGACCAAGGCGAAGAATGTTCTGGAAGTCGCACTGTGGGGCGGTGAAACATGTCGCGGAGATGCGGAGGCTCGAGTTTGGCTTGACGTCGCCAGGGCGGAATGCGTGGATTCTTTGGTTAGTTCTCGTCTCCGTACATCCAAGCGAATTGTACAGGTTTTGTCTCGAACGAAAAAAGTATAAACGCGCTCCTCTACAATTTTGGCTGATTTTTTCTGGACCTCTAAACTCGAACTAATGGACAACTGCTTCAGCTCCGCCAACTTGTCTGCGAGCCTGGATGTCGCCTCGGGGCTCGTGAACGCTACCGCGTGGAATTCCTGCTCGGAGCCACCCCACGATCCATCGTCGAGAGCCAGGCAGCCATCCTTGCAGCGAATCCGCGGTGATCCCGCAGCCGGCTGGCATCGCTTCCAAGCGGAAAATACAAAATGTTTGTTCAAATATAATGTAACGCATTGTGGTGTTTGATTTTGTCTATTTTTAATTGCTTCTGGTGCTAGTAATTAAATAATTTCCACGGATTTTCTCGCGGTTACTTTGGAATGTTTCAATAAATTTTATGGGAGTGCCGTTGGCTATTATGCAGTTCTTCGCAGTAAAACCTCTACACTTCACTCTTTATGTGGTCGTTCGGTCTCATCTTGAAAAAAAAGTCTTCTTAATTTGTGTTGATGTTTGAACATTCCTGGTACTATGACGTGACTCATGATCTCTCTATTTGCTCAACTTTTAGAGATGTCTAAGTGAAAAAGGTGAATACCATGAGTGGTTTACGAACTGGGAAAGTAAAATCACGTGAAAAATGAAGTGGAGAAGAAAATTTTGCCTCAGGACCATTTCCTGTGACGTTCTCTCGCTTCTGTTGAGACACTAAAATCAGAGGTTTATCCGGAAGAATCCAACAAATCCCACAGAAGATAGGATAAGTCCATGCTTTCAGCTTCGTCAGTCAGTCATGTGATATGTTTTTCTGAACAGATAGTGCTTTAACTCCATAGTCTATGCAATCATGGGCGCGTGTGGCGCAGTGGTAAGAGGCTCGCTGCAGAAGCATATGATCGATGGTTCGATCCCGCCCGCGGCCAACCAAGCCATCCATCCCCCCGGGGTCGGTAAATTGGTACCAGAAGAGTCTGGAAGGATGAAGCACTGACTTGGTTCATCGGATCTCCCCCGCAAGTGATTGTATAGGGCACATACGCATTCAACGCCTCTACGATGATGCTGATGATGCGTGGCGCATCCCGCACGATGGGATTGACATTTTATCATTTTATTATATTATTTTACCATTTTATCTTTTATTCTATACAATAGCAGTCCATTTCAGTACGAATTGAACAGGTTTGAAAGTGACCAAATTGACAGGTGGGTTTTTCAAAACTGCAGCACTTCAGAAAATACATGGAAGAGTTATGCTGCCGTCTTGCCCTGTAACTTCGTTTCCACAAAACAGTGGTTCTCTATCATCTTTACTTTCACTTTGTTCAGATGTTCAGAATCAGTCCTGAATGATTAAAGTAGTAAGTGAGTAGTGATTAATGAATGGGTAAGTAGTGGTGGTAAAATAACCCACATTGAGTGTTTTCCACTCTTATATATTGTTTTCTTTTAAAACGTGAAAGTTCATCACGTGTTAATTTTTCGGCCACTCATTTTGAGACTTAATGCGGGTCGCTTCTCGTCAAGTTTTTTCGGAGTTCCTCTTTCCATGGCGTTTTGGTAGTTATTCGTTTACATTAGTTCGAAATTGAGAGAAAAAGGGCGAAAACCGGTAATGCCTTCAACACAAAGGCTGGCAATGTTTATCGACATTCTCGAACTACGAATTTTCTCCCCTGTTGTGGGAAAAATTTCTTCATAGGTCAGGAAAAGTTCATATGAAAGGAAACGAGGTTGGTAATCAAAGAAGTAAAACGAGCTTACCTTCTGTGCTGCCAAAAGGAAGTGGGAAAAACTTTGACCAAGGAAAGGAATTCGCTTTTTTCACTCAGTCTAGGAAGTGACTGCTAGCGGAGCGGTTTTTTTACCGGTGATGTAAATTAATGTTCCGGCTTCTCTGGTGTTTTTACAGCTGACCTTTTTCACAATGCGCTTCCTTGGGTGCACCTTTTGCATTTTTCTCAATAACATCAACTTGTGCTGGCTTAGACTGCATCGGAGGCAAAATACTTGTTCCATATGTTGGCAGTCCGCTTGGCAAAGAGCCAGTATCCATTACAAATGTGCACTTCGAGGAAGCAAAATGTGTAAAGAGTATAGTTTTGGCGTTGAGAAGGATGAGTAAAGCATCATATTACTGTTCAGGGGCACGTTGTTTCCTCCTCTTGCCCATCACCTCATCTGAAAGCCATAACCTCCTCCCCCTTGAAGTCAAGAACACCCTCAACGAGTACGAAGTGAGAGTGGTGTTGATGTCACCACACAGCTGGTGGTGGCGTTCGGTTCCGGTCGAGAAGTTCGTGGCGCGGGTCATCGCTGCTTGGTTAAGTGGGTCGAGTACTGTGACCCATCCTTACCTCATCGTCTCTCCTATTCGAACTCATAGACAATCCTGTTTTTCACCTTTCACGCCGACGATAAACACCACAGGGGGGTGGTAAACCGGCTCATTCATGTGGTTTTGTTCGCACCTGAGTTTTGGTAATAAATACAGTTGTGGTCAGTGGTCTGGCTTCATTCTCTGCGTGGCTTGTGGCTCTTCAAGGAATGTCTTAGGGCCTTTCTCTTGATAAGCGCTGCTTATTCATTTATTAGGTTGGCCTTAAAGTCTTGCACCAAATTTATTTTTGATCCAGAATTTCTTGGCCTTGGGTCAACATTTCTAGGTAATGTGGCGAATGTTCTATTATTCCCCAGCTATAAAAATTGACAGATCAGGTTCCATAAATGAACAACTGTGTCACATGATTGCTCTATAAAAGTGTAACATTTGGTACAAGACTTTTGGAACAACCTAATATTTGTTTGTTTATAGACAACAAGGACCATGGACAAGAAAAACAAAAAAAAATAGAAGGCCCACCCAGTAACTTTGCTTTTATCCTGAAAACAGTTGTTCTTGTTGGATTTTTCTGTAGGTGATTTTTCCTGGATCTTCAATGTGTTCTGTATTGTATCAAAAGCTTTTTATTAAATTTCTGTATGCCTGAAAATGGGTTCATCAAGAATGTGAGCATGGAACAATCCACAGATAGGATTCATGGACGCATAATCAGGCAACACTGGTTGCAAGCCAGAATTTTTCCTCCACCATCATCGTTCCATGAATCCCAGCCATGACAAAAGATTGCGATCCAAGAATCCTCGTTTTTGGCCTCAACTTGGAAACTTTGGACTTCTTCCAGGCTGTATAACGAGTTTTTGTCCGGGTGGAAATCAAAACTATGCTTCTTTCAACCCCCTCCCCCCTCCCAGCAATTTCCAGCAAAAAAAAAAAGCAAGGTCTTTGCAAATAAATAGGAACTAGTGCATGGAAACTATCTGAGGGATCGCTGATTTCAATTTTTGATTTCCTAAGCAGATGGTTTTATTTGAAAAATAGCTAATTTTCCATTTTGATCTTTCTAAATCATGAAACCTTCTGTAAAATAACCAATGATGCCATCATTTCCTTCCTGGCCCCAAATGGAGTGTCCTCTGCATTCCACAGTCCATAGGGAGCTTTCCCAGGTACACTCACGTTGAAGCCTAACTCCTCTGCAGCCTTCTTAGTACGTCCTGGGCCCGTATCCAGTATACTTTATCCAGTCGGATAAACACGCTCTAGCGGATATTTTACAGTGGTTTCGAGAACCTGCTATTCAATAAAAACATATTCATGATCTACTCCTTCATTTTATGTTGATTTTCGCCGAGACACCGCACTTGCGTCAAGAAATGATCACGTAGATGGATGAATCATATTGCATAGGAGAGTGGAGAAAAACGAGTGGGAATGATATCTACCCGCTATGTTTTCCCTCCCACGGTCAAATATATTGGATACGGCTCCTGGTCCTCTTTTTTACCCTAATGAACTGACCTAAACGGGCGATAGGTCACTGTTGTGACACTGATATAAATCATCTTTTCTCACTGCTTTTTCCAACCCATCAGAGCTGTCCATCAAATGATTGCGAAAAAACCGCCCGCAGCCTTTCCGCACATCCGAACACCTTCCTTTTCGTCGTATCGCACTCAGATCTGCGATTCCCTCGTCTGATTGCAGGATCTGCGGCACTTTCACGTACTGAGTCGATGCTTTTCCTGTTCTTCCTCGGTGTTACGGGTGAGTGAAAACGCTCCTTCGCTTTTCTTGGACATAATTATCTTTCCCTCTGGTTGTTTGAAGAATTATTATATAAGGAAGACTGCAGCTTTCTTATCTTTCTGGAGAAATTTCTTGTTTAAACGCATTGAGTGGTGTGCCACTAAAATGCAAAATGTGGTCACGTGCATCATTGAGATTACCCTGGGTAAATCTGTTAAAGCCCCACAAATTTACCCATTGTTGGCACAACGCCGTACCAACACATTTACTATCAACACATTTACCCGCGGGTAATCAAAATTTTGCATCGAAATCCAGAAGAATGAAAAACGTGGAGATCAGTCGGAGCCCCCCCCCATCTCTTTCTGAAACGACGTATTATTTTTTTATTAATTTGTGCATCTAAAATGGACTACAAAAAATTATTAAAGTCAGGAGAAAATTTCGATCTTTCTGGATGAATTCATGAAGAAGTGCCGTGTTTATTCCCTGACTTGGATGGATATATCGAATTCTTTTGTACTACATATAGGCCATGATCAAATGGGATATGCGCAGAATTTTTAGTTGCTTTTAATGTAAATTACCACTTATTTTAAAATCGGATTTTTAACAAGAAAATTTTAAAAAATGTTGGAAAAAAAGATAAGCTAGCGCACTCATGAGCAACAAAAATGCTAATGAAATTTCCAGAAAAGTGAAATTTATAGCTACCTACAGCCGTTTCGCTTCGTTGAACCAGTAAACTATTTCGGCAGCCTTTGAGCTTTTCATTTAGGCAGGCCATGTCATTTTCTGAACAGAAAAAATCGCATTGATTCAAGGAATTTCTCAGTTTGTGACGGCAGAGTTTCCGTTTGCAATATATTTTTGTTGCTTTTTTTTCTTAGAAACTAATCAGAGTTGAAGATGTCCTCTTTGTCTCACTGGAAAGAACGAAAAATTGCTCCACTCGAGAAAATCCGTCTTTGTCGTTTTTCCCTTTCATCGTAGCCGACCTAATGTCGCTTTCTGAATTGGACGATCCGAAGAAATTAATGTCATTTCTCAAGTGCGGGAGTAAGAGGTGTTGTTCTTATCTCAGTGCTTTCTCCTTGTCTCCCTAGTGTACATTGTCTATAGCCTGTTTCACTGAGGAAGATAGTTGGAGTGACGCCAAAGAGGGGAAGACAGCGAGAAAATGTGCGAGAGTTGGAGAGGACTATAGAAATTCAGGCGATATGGGCGATTACTTAGATTTCGTCACTTTCGAGACGAACTATAGGAAGAAAAATAGGACTTTTCCCAAAGAAAAAGGATGTGGAAAGAAAAAGGAAAAAGGATAAGAAAAAGGATGCAAACTCTAAAGTGAGCTACCGTGAAAAGTTTTCTTTCTCGGGAGCAGCTAGGATTTCTCACTAAAATTCGTTTTAGCGTTACATTATTACAAGATCTCCCCCCTCCCAGACAAAGTCCAGCTTCTTACAGGAATCTTGCCAACTCAGGATTTTTCTCCTAATTAAAAGCATGTTCTGTAGCTAAAATTTATAAGCAGACGGCTTCTACAAAGAGTGCCCGTTGTGACAAGAAGGTCTACTACAACAGAAAGTTCTCAAAAGGCGAGACTACTTAAAAAAGTTGATTCCACATGAGTTGCTACACTTGCGGAACGACCGTACCAATACTTTTTTGATAGCTACAATGAATGTCACTGTAAGCAAACCACGATGTAATAATGACCTCATTACCTTCGCACTGTTACGACAGTTGCAGTTATCTTATGGGACATTTACACCACCCCTTAAAGAAAAAGTAAATCGGCGCATCAGTCATTTCGGAAAAATCACTGGGTCAGTGTTCGTTGTGGCTTTTTTCCTCGTGCATCGATTGTGTTTCTGAATCGTTATTCGTTTTGAGGAAGGAACACCTGGCCCATTACTTACACTCTCCTGTTACATTCTCTTCTCTCAATCAGGGAGACATCCTATATACAGTACGCGTCGATGGAGGTGCACTTCTCGCGGTCTAGAGGAGCACGCCGCGCGACCGCGCCGCGCCCCCCAGAAATCAATATCGTTTCTCGCCGTAGTGCTATTTCCAGACGTTTTTCGTCTCGATTTGCTGGAATTTAATTGTTTTTCGCGTCTCCTGGACTAAAGTTGGCTTGGTGGTGAGGTTCCAAAGAAATGAATCCAGGATCCTCTTTCTATTCAGGGAAACAAACAAGGAAACACAAACATGGCTATCCTAGGCGAAAATTTCGTACTCAAATGTGATGCGTTGACAGCAACGCCTAATAGGAAGGAAGGTAGGAGAGGCTCACACGAGAGGTATGATGGAGGCTTGAAGAACACGTAAAAACGGTAAAAAGTGACCAGATAGGACCGAAGAATGCCTAGAAAAAAGCGTCACGGGGGCAGACAATATCGATTTCTGACACGCGCGGCGCGGTCGCGCGGCGTGCTTCTCGAAGCCGCGAAGAAATGCACACCATCGGAAGGTTTGCTCATACAATAGCAACATGCATGAATATTCGATGCCGACAGGGTTCTTGCGATTTTTTCGGTTTCAGTTCTCCACCCCCCTTGGCACATTCTGGGTAACCATCAAAAATATTATACCTCGAAAGCGCTGTTCTTGATCAGAATAACTTTGGAAACAATCGTTTCCAAGCAACAATTTGCTCAATTTTTGAACCTTTGCTGTGGAGTAATGTGTTACTAGTAAATAAGTTTTTTTATTGAAAAAATTGCAAGCAGAAAACAACAACTCTGACACGAGTTTTTTTTAGCCTTCTGGAACGTCAACGCTTTATCCAACTCGGAGGATGACGACGGACTGCTCGTCGCTTTGGACAGGGAACTCGAAGATTTTCTCGTCAAGGCAATCGATGACCTGCCGAAGAAACTGAAAGACGACGAGCTTCAGCACATCGAAGGGAGCGGAATCGTGGATCCGGTGGCAATAACAAGGACTTCGCTAGCCACGCACGAGGCGAAGTCGCGACAAAATACGACAGTAGCACCTTCAACCAGCAACAGAACAGAATCACACGAGGTCGACAGTGAAGCGGTGTTGGCGCAGCTGCTGTCGTCCATCGCCTTAGCAGCGGAAGTGCCGCTCGAGCCAAGTGTGAACAAGGTGGTCGAGAAACTTCTGCAGGACGCTACTCATTCGGAAATGAAAGATCTCCTTGCGAATTCGACCACAGAACCACCTAAACTAACGTCTACAACGACAACTGCCACTACTACGACTTCCTCGACAACATTTACCACTTCTACATCAACAGTGCCAACAACGACAACTACGAGGTCTGCTCTGAAGACTGTCCGGGACACCAATGGGAGTTTGGTGGAGTGTGAAGAGGAGGCGACATGCTACACAGACTCCGACTGTGGAAAGGTAATATTCTGCCAAATTTTTAGAGTTACACCTTCCAGATTTTAATCTTACAAAAAAAAACTTCCTCACTCTCACGTTTGCATCACAAAAGAATCCTACCTCATTTGCTTCCCTCAGATTTTCATATAGTCAGACTCGCGAGGAGATTACGATCACAATGCTATGCAACACTCC